>PVLD010002052.1:0-178277 GCA_004027595.1 Dinomys branickii
AGAGAAAGAGAAATGATGTCCATTTTCAACTTTTATTCAACATAGTGTCAGTATTTCTAGCCAGTGTATTAAGGAAATAAAAACAGCATACAGATTGCTGAGGAAGAAATAAAATATATGTGACACAATGGTCTATGTTGAAAATCCAGACTACAAAAAAACTAAAACTAGAGAGTTCAAGGTTACAGTATACATCAGTGTATCAAAATCAACTGTATTTTTTTAAACTTTAAAAAAAACTTTATTAGTACCTACTTGCAGTACATGTAGTTTACAATCACTTGGAGAATGGGTACATGTACATAATACAGTTTGTTTCTTTTTTTAACCCCCTTCCCTCCCCCTCCCTCCTCTAACTCCATCCCAGTTACATTCTTGCTGATATTACTGTGTACTAACAATACATGGACACTAAAATCAAGAATATAATACCAGTTATATTTAATCCCCTCAAAAAGGAAATACTTAGGTATACATTTAACAAAATATATATAGGATTTACATGAACACTATACAACCCTGAAGAAAGAAATCAAAGACAACCTAAATAAATAGAGACACACTGTTTCCATGAACTGGAAGAGGTTTAATGCAATTCTCAAAGTCTCAGGAAGATTTTTTGTAGATAAACAAACTAGTTTTTTTAATTAAAAAAGACAGCTAAAGAGGACTGAGGCTGTAGCTCAATAACAGAGTGCCTACCTAGCATGCACGAAGTCCTGGAGGAGAGCCCCAGCATCAGGTGAGTGAGTGAGTGAGTGAGTGAAAGAAATCATCCATCTACCTATCAAACTTGGTATATATCCACAGCTATCAAGGCTGTGGATTTAGTAGAAGATCTGACATATTGATCAGTGGAACAGATAGAGAACCCAACAATAAATCCACACAAGTATGTTCAACTTAATTTCTGACAAAAGTATAAAAGCAATTCAATGAAAAAAAGATAGCCTTTCTATGGGTGGTGCTAGGGCAGTTGTTCATCCACAAGGCAAAACTAAAACACCCTTAAGAGAATACAAAAATTAAATTTATACAAAATTTAAGCCAGGTGTGGTGGCACACACCTGTAATCACAGCACTTGGGAGGCTGAGGCAGGAGGATCATTGTGAGTTCGAGGCCAGCCTGGGCTATAAAGTGAGCTCAAGGCCAGCTAGAACCGCATAGTGAGACCCTGTCTCAAAGAGACATCCAAAAAAACCCTCTAAATGTAACACAAACTTACTTATTATTTTTTTTGCACCAAAAAGCGAACTCAGGACCTTGCGCTGAGCCACTGAGCTATATCCGCAGCTGCAACACACACTGATAAAGTGAACTTCATTAAAAAGAAAATGTGTGCTCTGCAAAAAGCCCTTGTTAGGAGGATGAGGGGGAAAAGGAAGCTAGAGTAAGATAAAACATTTATAAACTACCTGTGTCAAAAAACTAGTATCTAGAATGTATAAAGGCCTCTTAAAACTCAATAGTAAAAAAAAATAATCTAAACCAGATGTAGTGGTGCCTCACCTACAATCCCAGCACTGTGGGAGACTGAAGCAGAACTGCAAGGCTGAGCTTAGCCTGGACAATGTAGCAATTTAGTGAAACTGTGTCAAAATAAAAATTGGCTGTGGAAGTAGCTCAGATGCAAGACTCTGAATTTAATCCCCAGTACTGGAAACACACAGAATTTACATGAACACCATACAACCCTGAAGAAAGAAATCAATGGCAAGCAAAGACAGTAAAGAGAAGACATTTCACAGATTTACAAATAGCAAATAAACTCATGAAAAGACATTTATCATTTGCCATTAGGGAAATGCAAATTAAAAACACATGAGGTACTACTATCTTCCTATCAGGATGGCTAAAACAAAAAACTAACAACAAATGCTGAAAGATACAAAGAAAGTATATGTATCACTCATACAGTGCTGATGAGAATCAGTTTGGCAGATTCTCAAATACTAAACATGGAACTACCACATGACAGGAATTGCACTTGTTGATATTTACTCCAGAAAATGAAAATGGACATTCAAACAAAAAAATGACATACAAAGGGTCATAGCAGTGTTACCCATAATAGCCAACAACTGGAAACAGCCCAGGCAACCCTCTGTGAGTGTAGCAGAGCAGTCTGTGGCTCACCACCCTATGGAGCACTCCTCAGCAATCAAAAGGCATGAACTACCTGGCAGCCTGGAAGTAAGGTGAGTGGGAAAGCCAATCCCCACACAGATTCCTGTATGATGCCGCTTATAAATCTTTTTTTTTTTTTTGGCGGTACTGGGGATCGAACTCAGGACCCTGCGCTTGCTAGGCAGGCGCTTATTCCACTGAGCTATATCCCCAGCCCCACCGCTTATAAATCTTGAGTTGTGAAGTTTATAGAAGTGGCTCACACTGCTGGAGTGGCGCAGGGTAGCATGGATGGGAGAAGGTGCGGCTGGATGGGACCCTGAGGAGACAGACACACCATGAAGTCCACCTGCTTTAATGCCAGCACCCTGGCTGTGGTAGGCATCTCTGTGCTACAGGACATCATCACGGCGAAACTGGGATGTGGGATCTCTGTGCATCTTACAAATGCATGGGAATCTACAGTAATCTCTACATTAAAAGTTTAATTAAAAAAAAAAGCTAAGCATGGTGGCACATACTTGTAACCCCAGCACTCAGGAAATTGAGGCAGGAAGACCACTGTGAGTTTGAGGCCAGCCTGGGCTACACAGTGAGTTTAAAACTAGCCTAAAATACATAGTGAGACTCTGTCTCGAAACCTTCCCCCCACAAAACTACATGTACCCGCTACTTCCCAAATGCTCCCTGCACCCCACCCACACAGAGGTATGCAGCACGGGCAGGGGGCCTCTTGCAATCAGTCCTCAGGGATCTGAGGGCAAATGGCCTAGTGCCTTCCCCAAGCAATGCCAGCCTGCCAGGACCTGTCCTTCACTGGTCTTGCCAAAGGCATCCCCTCGAGGCTCCCTGTGCACACACAGATGCCTTCTCTCTGCTCCTCATTGCCCTTCTCCACAGATCTAGGCTGTGTCATGGGGAGGAGGTAAACTGTTTTAACTCAGACCAGGTGGTTGAGGCAGGAACAGAAGCCAGCATTTTGGTCTGCCTCATGGACTCGTCCTGGACAGTCACAGGCCTCTGGACAGGGCAGTCTATCACCACCAGCCCCAAGGCATTCAGAACAAGACACACAGCTCGGGTAGCACGTAGCCTGTCTGTGCAGGGAGGGAGCCGGTGATGACAGGATCTCTAACTGGTGGCTAACCAAGTTTCCTGTCCCCCAGACTCACCTGCCCAAGCAGTGAGACTATATTGTGCTTAGCAGGTATTATTTAAAGAAAGGGGAAGATGTTTGCTTGATCATTCATGCACAGCTTCTGAGAAAATCCCAGCAGAATGGCTTCAGAAATGGGGGTCTTGGTCATTCCTGGCAGAGCAGTAAGTAGGTGGACTTAAGAAACCCCATACTCTGCTCTCTGCCAACGTGACATAACAGCTCTGAAAATTCCGTTTAAAGATCGTGGTATGGAATCAGGAAGCCCCAAATTTTAGTTCCATGACTTACTCAATGTACCATTCACGGCAAGACATGGTATCTCTGTGAGTCTCAGTTTCATCATCTACAACAATGGAAAAATACACCTACCCCTTCCACACCATCTGAAAAACAAAGCGATCAGACACAAATACACTGGGTCAGTGTACAATCACGCCTACCTCAAAGCCAGGGGCATCTATCCTACTAGTTACTGTTGCCCAGCACAGAGCTAGTACTGAAACCAAGCCAGGGCTCTAGGGAGGGAACCCAATTTGAAAGGCAGGGCAGGCAGACAAGTCCCACACAGGCTCCAGCACACAGGCTCCATGCCTGGATTCCAAGCAGAGTGACTGTGCTGACCAAAACTCTTCAAGAGGAAAAGCCCCACACAATACTGAAACACTTACACCCGTGGTGCCAGTAGCCCAGCTCTGAGCAGTGTCTAGGGGCAAAACCTTTTGGAGGCCAAGACGGGGCAAGTCCTCTGGTGGAGAACCACCAAAGAATGCACAGCCGAGACGTACATGAACTGCGGCTAACACATCTTTTGTGGGCCTGAAGTTGGTTCTGCCCCCTCCTTTTTCTCAAAATAGTTTCTGTGGAGACACTACTATATTCTCAGCAAACAGGCTATTTAATATTTTCTGCTCATCAATCCAAAAAGAAAAACAATGCCTGGGTAGCAGGCGTCCGTCTTTCTGTCAGACAGGGGGAGATATGACCAAATATCAAGGTCCAGGCTTAGCCCTCGCCCTGTCAGGACCCTGCTGTGTCCTGTAGCCACGCAGACAGGTGATAAGAGGACTAGACGGAGCCCAACCCACGCACCGACGGAAGAAGGTCTTACCAGAGCTGTGGGCCCACCTGCCTCTGCCAGTGGAGTCAGCACATCCTTCTGACAGTGCCCCAAAGGGGCTTCTCTTACAGAACTAACCTGCCACGGCCGACACCATCACTACTAGATCACTCGAGAGGTCACATTCTTGTCCCCACAATGCTGCTGGAACCAAACTACTGCATATTGAAACCCTTATCTGAGTTTCATCCACAGGTCCTTGAACCTCAGAAAATATTGCCTTTTTCTTCATGGACATGTAGTTCTGGACGCAAACTACATTCTTCGGTACCACTGCCACCTGCCAGCACCAGCTTCCTAAGAAGACAGGCCACTGTAGGGTTACTCAAGGTCATCATGCAACCTCTGCATGCAACTCAGTGAGGAAGTCTGCAGAGCACACCTTCATCCACGCGGGTATGTTGGCACACCGCTCACAATGCCTTGGTCCTATACACTGCTCCCGTGCTTGTCACAGTCCCACCACTGCCCCAGGGCTTCACATTAATGTACTTTTAAACTTCACCACAAACCCACGAGGTATGCACTATCACTACCTCCATTCTACACACGAGGAAATACAGAAAGATGTATGAGGCCTATCAAAGGCCCGAAGTGGCAGAAGCAGAATTAAAGAGTCAGGCACGGTGGTGGACAGCTACGGTCTCAGCCTTCTAATGGCCAAAGCAGAAGGACTGCTGTGAGTTCAAGGGCCTCCCAGGCTGCACAGCAAGACCTACCTCCAAAAAGCAAAAGCAGCAGAACTGGAGCGGGGCCGACAAGCCCCCGGCCCTGGCGCACACTCCGCACAGACGCCTTTTTGTGCCTCTCCCGAAGGGGGCTCCCACAAGCAGGGCTCCACTCCAAGGAGGCTGCTCTCTGGGGCCCTCTCCTCCCTAAGGACAGAGCCCGGGTCTTCCTTCGCAGCTGAAGCCTCAGCCCAGGGGAGCTTAAGGACGGGACTCAGGGTTTTCACAGGCACTAAGGCACATCACTTGTGAGTGCTACGGGCGGAGGCACCACAGCTAGCGCTCTGGGATGAGGTGGTCTGTCTGCAGACCGTTCTCCACACAGAGCCCACCACCCCAGCACAGCTGACAGTTCACAAGTTGGGGAAGCAGATGGAGAATGTGAGCTCATCTCTGAAAGACTTTTTCCCACGCATGCAAAGACATCAAACCTGAACATCAGTTACAACCTGCACCTCATTGAGAAAAGCTGCCAACGGGTGTGCACTTCAGCGCCTCACATAGAGTGTATCCAGGTCATTTACCACTGGGATGCTCTGGAAAATAAAAATGGAGGGGAGCTCTCACTAATTACAAAAAGACCTTGCGTTCCAGATCTCAGGTGTGACCATGGCCCACTGTCATCCCTGCAGATTTGCAGTTGCTCACCTCCCAGAGGAAGCTGCTTCTCTCCACCCTTTGAAGTTACCAACATTTGCTGCTGGAGGCCAAGACACAGCCATGAATCCAAAGACCACAAAGCCAATGAGAATACTGACAACAAAGGCACACAAGGTGGGCGCAGTGAAGAACTGGGCCCTGGGAACAGGGGAGCATTTAGATTTCCAGGGGGAGCAAGGACAGACTTCAGGATGTGGCAATGAAAGCCAAATGGGCCTGAGCCTGGCAGAAGGTGATGAGGACCCCAGATGGCATCCCCACAGTGCTGGGTCCATCCCTCCAGGCCCTGTTGAGCTAGAGATCAAGGACAGGGCATACTCTCCCAGAGCTTCCACACAGCGCCACCCTCCTGCAGGGTCAAAGCACCATAGGGGGGAGGCAAAGATTCAGCAAATGACTAGCACTTAAATGATGGCATTTGAAGGCAACTGGCCTTGGTGGATGCTTTCTGTCCACGGTCACACTTGACACAGCAGAGCTCAGGCTATGTGTGGGTGGGTGTGTTCACATGAGTGCAAGATGACAGAAGTGAATCTGTGCCATTAGGTACACACTGGCTGTAATTGTCAAGTAGAAAATGAAAGGGCTGGGAATGAAGAGGCGTCAAATCAGATGCTTCCTGACTTACAATAGGGCTCCATCCCAAAGATATCCTAGTATAAAATGCACCAAATGCATCAAAAACACCTAAACAGAAGCCATAAACATGATTAGAACACTCACATTAAGTCACAGTTGGGCAAAATCCTCTAATTTAAAGTCTGTTCTATCATAAAGTATAGAGCAGCTCGTGCAATGTACTGAATACTGTATTGAATATGAAAAACACAATGGTAAACATATCACCATAGCACTGTAAATTTGAGAAGTCCCAAGATGAACTTTCATAATGCAAGAACTATCTACAATGGTTTGTTAAAATGTGATGAATATGCACCCAACCCCAGAGTGGGGTTGGATCGTAACTGTGTTAGGATATTTCTGAAGGTAAAACTCACAAATCATACCATCAACCCATTTAAGGTATATAATTCAATGGTTTATGGTGTAATCTTCATCACAGTCAACTTTAGGGCATTTTCTTTTCCCAGAAAAGAACTCTAGGCTTTTTGTTTACCACTCCCCAAACCTACCATCTCTCTCACCCCAGCCCCTGGCAGCTGCTAACCTATCTGCTGTCCCCGCAGGTTTGCCTGTTCTGGGCACATCACATGAATGGAGTCGTGGTCTTCAGTGACGTGCTTCTCAGTGTCATGTTTCCAAGACTAATCCACAGTGTAGTATGTGTCAGACATCCCTTTCTTTTTAGGGTTGGATAGTATTTCCTTGCTGGATGTGCCACATTTCACTTCAGACATCAGGGCTGTTATCACACTTTGTGGCAGTCAACATGCGCTCAGCTTTAGTAACTGCTTTTAAACCTTCTGTAGGAAGGACTAAAGGGGTAAACATTACCTATCAATGGAGAAAAGCCAAGAAAGGGTAGGAGTGCTGGAAGTAGGATGTCTTGAAAGGTTCCCCGTGGGCACCACAGGTCACACAGCCCAGCCTCAAGGACCAATCTCAGTTCAAACTTCTCCAGGGAAACCTATCCAGACCTTGCCCCCAAGACTTGCAGAAGGTGGGGTGTGGGGCACAAAGAAGAAACAAGCTAGGAAAGTACTTAACGGACATCATTTTTATTTTTTTTTTTTTTCGGTACTGGGGATCAAACTCAGGACCCTGCGCTTGCTAGGCAAGCGCTTATTCCACTGAGCTACATCCCCAGCCCGGACATCATTTTTAAAACTGCACAAGTAGAAAGTGTTAGTCTAGCGATAACTTCTCATTTTTTAATTTGTAAAATTCCTTTGTATTTTAAAACAAGGTTCCACTAAGTTACTAAATTGCCCAAGCCAGGCTTGAACTCACAATCCTCCTGCCTCAGCCTCTCAAGAGTGCTGGGATTACAGGTGCGCACCGCCACGTCCAGCTCCAAAATTATTTTTATAAAAACACAAACATACCGTTTGCCCTCTGCACTCTCACTCGTTCCCAAGGGCCCAGAGGGGCTGCCCAGAGGCCACAGTACATCGTAATAGGGCGACTGCGGAAGAGGGAAGCGTCTGGCGGCATTTCCAGACAGATGTGAAAGAGGTCTGCAAAAATGGGCAATAATATGGCTCTTCTCTAGCAAATTGTTTGCGTTTTGGAAAACTTTGTTTTGAGAATACATGTTACTTTTGTAGGTTTGTCATTTTTAAATGAATTCATAAATAAGTATCTCCAATTTTCATTTCTAATTCAGTAAGTACTAATAGGCATAGTCACATAAACAAAAGCTTATGAAGTTATCACTGGTCACAGGAGTAACGAGACCCAAGTGTGAAAAGCACTGACCTAGGCACACGTCCCCACTCCACGAGCCTGCAGTCACCTCCTTCACTGCACTCTGGCTTCCTGCTTTATATGCATCTCCTGGTTTCTCCTCAGAGCCCTTTCAATTCAACAGCACCGCCTTATAGGCGGCATCTTATCCCAGACGTCCTCCAGCGGGTTGTAGAGTTCACATGGAAATGAAACAGGCTCTTAGATACAGGCAGAGAGGGCAACTTTCTTCCCCAGGATGCCAGCCTCTGCCTGGAGGAAGACCGGAAAAGGCTGGGCCCAGCAGAGCCAACACTTCTCCCCGTGGCCACCTCACAGATGTGGAACACCTCACCTGTGCCACAGGGATCCCCATCCCAGCCACAGGAAGATCACGAGAGACAGAAAAGCAGTAAGCCTGCAAGAGTGTGCTCCTGACCCATGTTCCCAGGAACTGCTCAATGGTCACTTAAAGGGCAATGCTAGGCTCCGTGGCCTGGGCCTCAACACCCGCCTCCACTCACCGCCGGGGCAGTCCCCCGGCTGCTATCACAGGACGCTCCACCGGAACCCGCCATCTGTGTTCTTTCACGTGCCTTTGTGTTACTGTTTAGATTTATACATACTAGATTCACAGGGTGTGCATATATACAGTATATACACATACATATACTGCTATTTATTTTCCTTTGCATATATCAAATATAATACATGGATTGGAGCAAATCACCATTTTTGAGAATGTGAGGCCCCAGAGGTTGTACTTCAGGGACCCCTGGTAGGTATGAGGTGAACGTATCTTATATGTGAGCTCTACGTTGTTTCAGGGATAAGGTATTTTGCTTACCTCAACAAAGAAATAAAATCTGAAAACTGGTAATACTGCGGCCCACAGGACAGAGAAGGGTTTTCCTTCCAGCCAAATCTAAGGTCCTCAGGGGCCTGACATTAGGCAGTGTGGGCCACTTGCCTGCCAACAGCTCCCAGCCACCTTGCGTTTGAGTATGCCAGCATCTCCCTGAGTTATCCAGACTTTGAGTCCTTCACAATAACGTGTAAGGTTGGACCTCTGCAACTCAGTAGGTCTTCAGGTCACATAAAAATGGGTAAAAAAGTGAAACTCACACCATGGCTGAGCCTCGCCGCACAACACAGCCCTCTGCGCCACTGCCAGCATCTCATCGCTGAATTCAATGCTTGCGGCCGTTACTGTCCTCTCCAACGGTAACGGGGTCCTGGGCTTTGGGCAGCTTTGCACAGACAGGGTCCACCAGCAACTCCACTCTGCCACCCCATCGTCAGCAAGCTTCTACCTGGCTCCAGCTGCTGATTCATTGCTCACTGGCGGAAATGCAAGAGACCAGAAAATCCACTCTGTCTCCATTCGAAAGAGCTAGAGGTGGATTTTCAAACAAAAGCCAACACACCAATGTTCACAGCAGCACTACTCACTTTCACCAAAAGACAGGAACTGCCCAGATGTCCATCAACTGAAAAACAGGTAAATAAAATGTGATATATCTACATGGTAGAATATTATTCTGCCATGAAATGGAATGAAATTCTGATTGTACTACAAGGTGTGTGAGCTTCAAAACATGCTGGGTAGAAGAAGCCCACAAACATCACACGTTCCATAACCCCATGTCTATGAAGTTTTCAGAACAGGGAAACCCAGGAAGGGAAAGCAGAGTCACAGCAGGCGGTCTGCAGGTGGGGACTGAGGGTGACTACTTAATAGTTGTGGGTTTTTCTAGGGTCTAGAAAATACTTTCAGCAAATATTTTCAAATATTTTAGACGTGGTGGTTTCACAACACTGGATGTGCTAAATACAACCAAACTGTGGCTTTAAAAAGGTTAATTTTATGTTATATGGATTTCCACCTCAAAGAACAAAAACAAACAAATTAAACCCACAGCAGCTCTCTGCACTGTGGGTGCAGAATGGGCAGGCCAACAGCTGCTGGCTGTTTTCGCCCTCTCTCTGTATCCCTCTGCCCTCACACAAGCCCTGTGCTGTGAGCCAAGCCCCTGCAGGGCTCCTCCCTGGACTTTAGCAGCTAAGGGGTAGTTTGACATTTTTAAAAGCTTCTTCCCTGTTTGGTCTTGACAGCGTGCCCATGGCCATGGGATTTTTGGAACATGACGCCATTTGTGGCTAGGGAGGAATGCTGGAGAATATGTGGGGACAAACTTCTGGGGCAATAGCTTTGCAGAAAAGAGTCATGCCAGGCTCCACAAAAAGCCACCCTTCCCATAAAAAAACAGGTAGGACAAGAGAGAGAGAGACAGGAAGGAGGAAAAAAAAAAAGAGACTGGAAGTCCATTCAAGGGCAGCTCAAGTCCCAGCTTCCAGCCTCACCCTCCTGCCCACACAGCAGCTTCCTGGTAGGCAGGTCAGCACATAGCCAGGAGACCCAGCTGACTCCCACTGGGGCCAGCGTGGGACCCAAAGCACAAAGGGCTCAAGCTGGGCATCTGGGTTTCCATTCAGCTCTCCCATTGATGGGGCAGCCATCCTGTAAGTCACACTACCTCTCCCAACCCAGTGTGCTTACCTCTCAACCTGTAAGACTGCTGTGCATAAACAGCGGCCTGACACAAAGCAATGTGTTAGCCCTGAATCCCAGAGCATGCCAACTGCCCCCGAGAAAGCCTCTGTGATACAGGAGGTCATATGGCTACACTAGCTGCCCACCCCCTCATATACCCAAACTCAAAGGCTTCTAGGCAGGCATGAACCTGGGAGGCAGGTGACATCTGTTAAAAGAGCCCTTCTGGGCTCAGGAAAAGAGAGGCTTTTATTTGTTCAAACCATCTAGAAGGGATACCCCCATTCCTATGGGAGGCTTCATTCCCTGTAGGAACAGTGGTTGTCAAGGCTGGACGGGAGACAAAGGATGAAAGAAAAACCCTGCCAGCTAACAGGCCAATTCAACCCTGTGGACCCGAGGACCATGGCATGCCCCAGCCGACCTCTCCAGCCAGCGATGTGGGACTAGAGCTGGCTGTGGCCATCTGCGCTCTCTGCCCTCCTGAGCTGTTTCACCGGGCCTCAGCTTCCCTGACACCTTCAAGTAGCTGCACAGTTGCTTGAGACACTGGCCCGACGGGCTCAGCTTCTCTTCTTCTTCTCCTACCTGGTAACAACTCACACTTTGCTCAACTCACACACTTTGCTGCTGAGCCACCTCTGAAATCAAGGCCTGTACGATCCGTGTCTTCAGGCTGAAGGGGTTCTGACATGGCCACTGAGGTTTAAATTCCAGGCTGATGGCACCAGCCCCCACTTCCCACGTCTAAAATTTCTTTTTTTCTTTTCTTTTTGATACAGAGTCTCATTATGTAGTCACAGGCTGGCCTTGAACTCTCAGTGCTCCTCCTGAGTGCTTGGATTACAGATGTGCGAAACCACGCCCAGCACCTACCTCTAAAAATTCTTAAGAACTTTGAAGATACCAATATGCAAAGCAGCAACTATTGTTGGTTTTCTGTTGCTTTGTCTATAATTCAATTCTGATCATACTGTTATTGTACTACTTTGTGCCTCTTTGTTAATGCTTTCCGGTGTCTTTTTTTTTTTCTGTGTTGTTGAGATGATTAATTGTTTGACCAATTTTGCATGTCTGTATCTGTGTTCATGAATATACACTTTGAAGGTATCAATAGGTAAAGCAACAACCATTGTTGAGTCCCTGTCACCTTGTCTGTAAATCAGTTTTGATTGTACTATTTCTTATGCTACTTTGTGTCTGTTTGTTAATGTCTTTGTTCTTTTACTCTTAAAATTTAAAAATAAATAAATAAATAAATAAATAAAATAAAAATTCTTAAGAACAGTTCAATTTTTAAATGTTCTGAAAACCAAACCCAGACAAGCAAAATGACTACAATCCCTCTGGTCCCCTTGGGGAGAAAAGTGCTGGTGGTACACAGAAGCTCTGTAGAAAGAAAACAGGTTTGAGAGATAGCTCTCCAAAAAATCAGAGGCAGGTCCCTTCTCTGGGTCCATTTTCTCAACTATAGCTGTAGTTTGGAAGCCAAGATCTCTGAAGTTCCTCTAGCCTGAATCTCTTATCCTCTGTTTAGCAAACGGGGAGACAAGGTACTTGCCCTTCCTTGCATGGCACCCGCCCCAGCTGGCCCAGGGCCTGGCCACAGAGGCTATTCCAGAGCAGAAGGGCTGGCACAGGGAATGAGCACATTCTCAGGGCAGGGCTCCTGTCACACATGTGGATTCTACACTGTAGTGTCAGTACTTGTAAAACATAACTGAACACCCACTGTATGCCCTGGTATTAATAAATCCTTCCAGAGCATCCTACAGTTGCTGAGGGCTTTGAATTCATCCTCCATCAGCCTCACAGGCACCCACAGACGGGTGGTATTATAAGCCCCACCTCTCAGTTGAAGGCACAAATACTAAACTCAAACCAGCCTACTCATTCAACACAGAAAATGGTGCATGTGAGCCCAAACCTGAACTGAAACACTCTGCTAGTCCAATTCTTCTTACCTTGCATACTAAAAGGAAGAGCAGGACTGCCAGATTTCCAGATCAGAACTCGTCTCCACGCAGAAGCCATGCTTGTGCCAGATCCCACAGCATCCCAACACTCCCACACAACAAGCGGCTCACACACACTGGCAGTGAAGTTCTGGATATACACCAGGGAACTCTGGCAACATGGCCCTTTTCTCTAACTCAGCTGGGGCTCTCAAAAGCTGCTCCCACTTCTTGTGGCTCCTTTAGCTACAGGAAGGACCAGGAGGTAGAGAAATCACATGCAGAAAGTGCACCATGGGGCCTCATGGGTCTGTTAAAACCAGTGCTTCAAAAACCTATGGAGACCAAGGACATGGCTATTTCCCAATTTTTAATTTTTCTTTCAGGACAAAAAATGGTGTTTCCTGTTCAGAGCTGTACCAAAGGTGTGGCCACTGCCACAGGCCAGCAGCCTGTCTGGGGGATGTGAGGCTCCCCACAGCTCAGGAGAGCTAACAACCTGGGCAATGACCTGTGCCCTGCCCTGCACCACCCACACACGCCCTACCTCACACCCCACAGCTAAGGAATTCAACCTAGGGCATGGCTCTACTCCTGATAGCAAAGGTTAGCACTTATCAGGGCCAGGGAGGCCAAACAGGACTTTGGAAAAAACCATATTGGGCTTCCTATGGCCTAGGTAGGTTGCTGAATCTTTAAGGTTTCAGCTGCTCCATCTGTTAAACAAAAACAATCCCTCACCTGCTTCACGGGTGGGGACTGGGGCACACTCCTCTGCAGGTTCCTCCTCCCAAGGCTGGAACCAGAAACGCATTACACTGCTGCCATTTCTTTTGCAGTACACCCGCTCTACCACCAATGTGCCCTAGCCAGACAAAAACAGAACCATGCTGGTCAGTCAAATGGTCCCCCCAGGAGAAGAGAGACAAGTTCAGACCTGGGGTGAAGGCTGGCATAGGGCACCATATCATAGGCCTTAGGCTGCTTATCAGCCTCTTAGAAACAGAGCTCCCTTCTTGGCTAGGGAGTGTAGAGGAACACTGTCACCAGACCCACTGGCCTCCCAGCCTGCGAGGCCTGTGTGGGGTCACAACACTTGACTCAGTATGGGGAAGCTCAGGAGGCTGTTGAGGGCTGTTTCTACAGGCCACCCAGAGCCACTGTCCAGTGCAACATGCAATCCCCAAGCTGAGCCCCACGGAAGGAAGGAACCAGAGCGCTTGCAGGCTCTAGGCAAGAACCAGGTTGTAGTTTCCACATGAACTAGGATGACCTGGGCTGAGAAAACCAGTGAGTGGTTTGGAGGATTCCGGTTGCAGCCTTTGGAGACGTATCACCAGCAAATCAATGCCCCAGGGCTCACTGTCCCAGAAGGAAGTAACCCTGCTACAGGAGCGGTGGAGCTGAGCAGTGTCGCTCTGTCTCAAGGCAGCTGTGCGGCCACCTCAACTGTTAAAACCGGAACAAACACAAACTCTGGGGCGGAAACGACTGCCAGGCAGGGGATGAAGTTCCAGGCTTCAGCCATCAACCACAGCCCTGCTGCTTTTCCGGTGTCATACACTGTACTTGTATATGAGATTCCTTTGAGAAAAGGCTCCAGGATTTAATGAAAGCCTGAAAACCATTGAACCGGTCCAACTGTGTCATGCAGGCAGGAAAGGGCAGCCTGGAGAACAAGTTTCCCAGGATAAAAGAAGGGCCTGTTTTCTCTGGGTGAACACTTCCAAATTAGCATCCAGAGCGCCTGTATCTCACTCCGAGCCTCACCACAGCTGTGGTGCTGGGCAGCAGGTGTGCTTCCTTCACCAGGCTGAAGGGCTTTCTACCCTCTTTAAGCTTGAGAACAGTTTAAGTACAAACATTCAAGTCAAACTCCTTGATTTTGGCTCAACAGAGTCAGGGTTCCTGTCGTCCAGAGATACCCCCAAACAAAGGCTCCCCCACACAGGCCAGGCCACCAGCACATTTGCTGGAATATTAATGACCATGGAGGACTCAGGAACTCCATAGCGGCATTCGTACACAACTTCCCCATAAAAGGAAGGGAGGCATCCATTGTACAGGAGACCCTAAGTCACCCTCTTGGGTCAACCTGTACATCTGTGCCAAGAAGAGAACACAGGGAAACAAAACTTGGCAAAAAGGTCAAGTAACAGGCCAGCACCAAGGAAAAAAGCTAGGAGGCAACTGTCAAACACTGGGTGAATACAAAGGACTAAGAGCTATGTAAGACTCATACCTCACCTGGCCAGTAATGGGGGATACATGGAGGATGACACATCTAGGCCTGTCCCCCAAACTTTCACTCACTCCCCACAGGACAGTTCTGGGGACTCACTCCCCATAGGACAGTCCCACTGGGCTCCAACCAGAATTCTCCTCCCTTCTGCCTCTGGACAAGGGTGGGATCAGAACCCAAAAAAAGGGTCCAAACACACCAAAGGAGTTATGAAAGATGTGACAGTCACAGAACTCCCAAAACTTGGTAAAAGGAAACCAAAGGGAAGGGAAGAGGAGGCACAAACAGGACCAACTGATACAAGAGAACCAGCTCTCCAGAGACCTTCTGACCCCAGGCCATCTGCAGGAAGGACTGCAGCAGGGAAGGGTAAGGAAGGGAGGAGAGCAGCGGCACAACCTCCACACCTGCCACCCCATTTACAGGTGCACAGGCCCAGCTGTGGGCCAGGACTGCAAGCACCAGCCACAAGTGGCTGCTGGCACTAGGATGGTGGCTGGTCTCAACTGAATTGTGCCACAAGGTAAAATATGTACACCATAATTTCTTGACACATTGAAATGATACTATTTTAGATCTATTCAGTTAAAAAAAAAGTAACTAAAGTTAATTTCACTTCTTTTTTATTTTAATGGGCAAGTACAAAAGTTTAACTCATATGTGGCTTCCATTATAGCTCAGTGGGACAGAGCTGGCCTAACAGGGTTTGGCAAACTACACTCATATGCCAAATCTAGCCAGCCATCTGCTTTTTTAAGTCTCAAAACCAGGAATGACTTCTACATTTTTAAATGGTTATGTAAGTACCTACATAAAGGACTCAATTTTGCCTGCTGGCCTGCAAAATCTAATATTGTATTTACCATCTGGCCCTTTAAGAAAAAATCTTCCAAGCCCTGGTCTAGACTCCAGAAATAATCCAGTACTCACTCTAGATGACACAAGGAGCACGGGTCAAGTGTGAGCTGTGTGAGGTGTGACTCTTACACATTCCTGTTTTTACTTTTCATTTTTACTGAGATAAAATTCAAAGAATATAAAAACCAATTCAAGTGAACAATTCAGTGGCATTTAGTGTTGTGTAACGGGCCCTTCCATCTAGTTCCGAAACATTTCATCACCCTAAAAACAAAAAAAACCAAACCAAAACAAAACAAAAAAAAGCACCCTAAAAACAGAACCCCAGTCCCGCTACCAGTCACTCACCACCCCTTCTCCCGGCCTCTGGTAACCATTCATCTGTTTCTATGGGTTTACCTACTCTAGATGTATCATAAATATGGTATCACACACTAGGTGTCCTTCTGTGTGTATTCTTTTCCCTGGCATCACATTCTTTAGGTTCACCCAGGTGTTAGGCTGTCTCAGAACCTTGCTCCTTTGAGATCATATGACACGCCATTGCAGAGAAATGCAAGTTGTTCATCCACTCATCCATTGATGGATATGTGGATCGCTGCTACCTTCTAGCTACTGCGAATAGTGCTGTCATAAACACTCATATACAAGCACTGGTTTAGACATATAGGTGTTCGATTCTTTTTGGGACATACCTCTGCATGAAACTGCTGCCTCACAGAGTAATTCTGTGTATAATTTATTGAGGACCTGCTGAACTGTCTTTCACAGAAGCTGCATGCACCACTGGATTCTCACCAGTAATGCAAGAGGGTTCCAACTTCTTCACATCTTTTTCAACATTTATGAAGTTGTTTCTTTAGAATTTCAACCATCCTAATGGGTATAAAGTAGTATCACACAGTGGTCTTGCTTTGCATTTTCCTAATGACTAATGACACCAAGCATCTTTTCATGTGCTTTTCAGCCCGTTATAGTGGGATTTTGTATTTGGGGTGTTTCACACACCCTGTCTAATAATGCATTGTACCACGTATAATCTTAAGAAATGAGCATATATAAAAATGTCACGAGAACTAAGAGAATTGCAATAAAATGCTGTGCAAACCCCTGATCCTAGCCCACCCTTGTGCCACTCTGTGGCTTCAGGGCCTGGCAGTGTCACGGGGACTAAAAGGTCCAGGAGAGATCAAGGCCAAGTTCTCTTACAGACAGAGAAACTGAGGCCTGAGAAGAAGATCCAACCTAGGTCCCAAAGCAGAGAAAGGCAAAAGACTACAGTGTGAACACAGCGGCTCCTTCCAGAGCAAGAAGAGTAGCGGGAAACCCTGAGGACCCATACTGATGCCGAGGGCCCTGCAGCCCACAACCCCTTCTCCTAGTGATCACCAGTCCTCTCTGGGAGCAACTTCACCTGCTCCCAGCCTCCCTCAGGGCCCCCCCCTTCTGCCCACCTACCACACTGGCTCTCCTCCTGAGTGACCACACTCACTCCCACCTCCACGTGAAGGGCCCCAGCCCTACTTTCACCTGGGCACTAACCACCACCTCCTACTGCCTGAGTGGACAACTCCTCCTAAACTACCCTGGACATCCACCTCCACAATGCTAAACATACCATCATGTTTTTGACCCCTCCTCAACTCCAAACCTATTATAAATCTGTTACTTCCAACCTCTGTTACAGGCACTTGTACCCTCCTGAACGTTCCACAGCACTCTGCCAGTGTCTCCCAGGACTAGTCTAGAGAAAAGACCTTTACAGCAATCTACCTGGACTACTTCCACGACCTCTACCATATCTGCCTTTAGCCACATAATTGTACTGAAAAACAAGTCTGATAAATTTTTAAAACTAAGCATAAAGATAACTAAAAAATATTAGAGACTATTAAAAAATTTTTACAAAAGCCCTTCTTACATATGATATAAACTTACAAACCATAAAATAAAGTAGAGATTTAACTGTATTCATTGTATTTTATATTATTTTGGTGCTGGGGATTGAACCCAGGACCCTTGCACATGTTAAGCCAATGGTCTATCACTAAACTACATCTCCAGCCCCAACTGCATTCATTTAAAGTGTACCAGGTGAAAAATAAAACCAACCACAGGTAAAGAGACAACCAACCCTTTGAAAAACTACCGACCATGTATGACAAGCATCAGATTACTATCTAAGAAAGGTTGAGCAAACTATGCTTACAGGCCTCATCCAGACAGCTGCCTATTTTTCTAAATAAAGTTTTATTGGAACACATATCCGTTAGTTTATGTATTGTCCACAGCTCATTTTGCACAGTGATGACCAAGTTTCACGGTTGCCCCAGAAACTGCATGGCACAGAAAGGCCAAAATATTTGCTATCTCACTTTTTATAGAAAAAGCATGAAAGCCCCTGAACCAAAACATACAGAAAGCCCCTACAAATCAGGGAAGGGGGGCAGGGAGACGACATAAACCCAACAGAAAAACAGCCAAATGACACAAACATGTAATACTATACCAAAACCAAAACAAACCCCTCAATAAATATTGTAGAGGCTTAACCTCACTGGCAATTACTAAAGAATTAAATCATTTCATAATAATATCCAGTCCTGGAAATGTTATGACACAGCCTTTTTTGGAAGGCAATTTGGTAGTATCTCTAAAAAAATGTAGTGCACTTGATGTCAACCCAGCCATTCTATTTTTAGGTATCTGCTCCAGAGAAATTGCATTCGTGCTCACAAGCACACACCCAAGAGCATTTATACAGCCGTTTGCCTGAAGCATTCACTATTTATAACAGCAGAACCCATCAGTAACCTCCATGTCCATCAGTAAGAGAGGGGTTATGTTAACACTGTATCCCTCATGGGCAATATGTAAAATGACTGATTAGGGTACCCACATGTAACATCATGAAAAGAACCCTAAAATACTGTTGAGCAGGAGGTAAAAATCACTGCAAATACATGCACACAGTTCAGCTCTTAAAAGGTTTAAATGTATACGTGAATTTATATGTAGACACACTGAAGGAAAACGGGATTCTGTGAACGAGGGATCTGGACCTGCACAATGGATGACCCACTGTAACACTGGCCTACACCTCACTCCTTATTCCAAGTCACTCTGTGCTCCAGCACTGAGGAGAAGGCAAGGAGCTCTTCCAACCGAGAACAGCATTCCTGAGCACCTTCTACACACAGTCATCTCTGACCCTACTCTCCTCACAAGTGTGCCCCTGGGTGTCCTCAAAACCCAGAGAAGACAAGTAAACGTGGTTCACGAGTCCTGGCTATCCCTTCCCTGAAATGGTCACTTCCCTTCTCCAGGCTTCAGTCTTCTCACTGGTAGAAGGAAGTGGTCAGATTAGTGATCTCCAAGCCCCTTCCAGATCTGATGCCACAATACAAACTAGGCCCTGGAAAAAGTTACTGTACCTCTCTTGGAGAAAAACAAACAAAACCCACAGCTGAAGAAATAAAGCCCAAATCAGAACGCTGGGAGGAATGTCAGCTCCTGGGAAGACGACATCCCACCAGCAAAGCCACAAAGCTGTCCCACCCCTCTGGGTGGGGCGTCCGTGCCTATCGAAGAGGGGGTGGCCTTGGCGATCACTGATGTATCTTCCAGTCTGGACGGACTACGGACAGTCTCAAATAAGCTCAGGGTGGAGAGGGACTGCAGGAAGCAGGGGCTTGCGGGAGACTGATGGGAACCCATTGGCTGAAGTTTTCTACTGAAGACAGAAGGGTGACAGCAGAGGGTGGGGGAGGGCCGGATGCAGGGAGCGGCAGCAGAGCTGCTGGCAACAGCCCTGTCTCCCTCCACTCTTCAAGAGCAGTTTCTTCCTGAAAGATCCCAGGAGGTAGAACGCTAGGCTAATCTCTCCCAGCACAAATAACCCCGCTCATTATTTCAAAAACTACCATTCCAGTCTTGCCCTGAGGGTCTCAGGCCTGTTTCAAAACCCACAGTTCAACCTTGAACACAGTGAAAAACTACAGTATATTTTCCTCTTCCCTAAATCCAATTAATAACCAACAGATTTTTTTAAAAAAACAGTTCCGATTCAAATATGCAGATCCCACTATAGTTTACCTGAGCTTAAAAATCAGAAAACCCACCCTTCAGTGGCATAAATACCTAATTTATCAAATCTGGCAGTTACTTAGAAGAACCAGGAAACTTACAAAACTCTTGAAGCAGCCCTTTGCCTAGCCCAGAAACTTCTCAAATCAAAGTTGACTCTTCTGTGGGTTATTTTGGGGGGTTTGTTAAACTGTAAGAGGAAAAACTTTAATATAATTCTTTTGCTTTTCGTAACAGTTCTATGGTGAAAGTAAGCCTGGGATCACGATCACCAATTCAAGGATAAGGAAATTAAAATATACAGAGGTTAAAAAAACGACTTGCTCAAGGTCATACCACTTAAAAGTGATAGACAAGACTAGAAGGAAATTCACTCCTCCTCAACACATAAACTGTTTCCCAGGAAAAAAGCATCCAGATGAGAACTGAGAGTTGAGTTTTTCTTAAAAGCCCACCCCTTACCCTCAAGAACTCCTTGTGAGTTCTGTCCTTCTTAACCTGACCTGTCCCTAAGGCCTCTAGTGTCCTCACAATCTGTGGCTTTGAAGGCTTGAGAGTTTAAGATTCTTGATCTTTCCTGTCTGCTGGAAAGCTGACCTCTGAGAAAGGCGCCATGTCCCAGGCCATAACCCCTGCCCTACCAGCCCACCCCAGTCTGCCCTGAAAACAAGTCAAACCCCATTTGCACTTAAAGTAGCATTAAGAACAGCCAGGCCAGGGCACTTCTAAGCAGTGTTTCTGTCTAAGGGTTTTTGTTTTGTGTTGGGGGGGATGTTTTGGTTTTTGGGTGGCTGCTTTGTTTTGCAAAAGGAGTGGGACAACTAGGTCACACTGAACTCGAACACAGAGGGAGCCTCCTTGGCCTCGCACACGGGTTGAGAGAGAGCCCTGGCGAGAACTGGAGCATGGGGGACGGGGGGAGGCGGGTGCGCAGGCACAGCCCGAGGACCCTCAGGGTCCTCAATACCAGGGGCTCCGAGGGCAACGAGAGATGGACGCGGAGGCTTCCAGTGACAGCAAGGGACCTCTCCCAACACGAATCCCCCTCCTGAATCAGTCCAGGGTGAGGGCCCAGAACTGTGTTTTCAATGTCTGACTCTCAGGCAGCTGCAGGAGCCACTGAAGTAGTCCAAAGCCCTGAGTGTCGGTAAGACCTGAAGGAACGGCCAACTTTCCCAGGACTCCTCACCTCGAGGGCCTCCGCAGAACCAGGAGGGACCCGGAAGGGGCGGAGCCCCCACCTCTCCCCGCATCAAAAGCCTCTAGCTGCACTCAAGAGCGGCGTCCTCCCAGACCTGGAGCCCCTCCAGCTCCGCCCAGTGCCCGACGGTGCCAACGGCGGGACCCCACGACGGCAGCCCGTGGTCCGGCAGCCCGGACAAGCCCTGGGCACGCGGGCGCGCCAGCCTAGGACGGTCGGAGGGGTCCTGCCCTGCAGTGAGCACCCTGGGCGCTTTGTTCCTAGCGAGGAAACTGGGCATTTTTGAGTCACCGAAAGGCGTGAATCACGGGCAGGGGCACGGGAGCGGAGAGGCCGTCGCTTCTCGGCGTACTTGCGGGTTCTCCCTTTGTCCCGGCTCTGTCAAGCTCTTCCCGCCGCCCCTCTGCCGCCCCGGCCCCCCCGCGCTCGCGCACATTTTTTTCCGCTCCATTTTCATCCTCTCCGCGGCCTTCACGACGCCGGCGCCCCCGGCCCGCCGCCCGCGCCCACCTGAGTCAGGTCCTCGTCGTTGAGCAGATGCGACTCGCGCGGCTTGAAGCAGTTCTGACACTTGCTCTTGTTGAAGATGTTGGCCTGGAATTTCCTGCAC
Source organism: Dinomys branickii (assembly GCA_004027595.1). Taxonomy (NCBI): domain Eukaryota; kingdom Metazoa; phylum Chordata; class Mammalia; order Rodentia; family Dinomyidae; genus Dinomys; species Dinomys branickii. Next base: position 21,645 of record PVLD010002052.1, read on the forward strand.
GGGTTCTCCTTGGCCGCCGACATGGTCGGGGCGGCGGCGGCGCAGGCCCGGCCCGCGCGCTCCCGGCGGGGGAGGGCTCAGCGCGGCCGCCGCCGCATGTCTCGCCGGCCGCCGCAGGCCCGGCCCGGCCTCTCCCGCAGCCCGCCGCGCGCCGCGCTGCCGCGCCCGGGCCTACAGCGCGCGCGCCGCCTCGCACCCGCCAGCACCGCCGCCGCCAGGCCGCCGCGGGCCCATGGACGCGGCCTCGGCCCGCTGCCTCCCGCCGCGGCCGCCTCCCAGGCACCGGTGCCGCCGGCCTGCTCTTCGCGCCGCCGCCGCTGCCCTAGGCGCCCACGGCCGCTGCAAATGGGAGCGAAGCGCTCGCGTACTCCGGGCGGGGCCGGGAGCGGAGGGCGGCGGGCGGCGGGCGGGGTGGACGTGTGGGGCGGGGCCGCGCCGGCGCGATCGACAGCCCCATTGACCAATAGTAACCGCGCACTGCCGCTAACAAAGAAACCACTGAGCCAATGGCCGCAGAGGGCGGGGCTGAGGGTGGCCAAGCGCAAGGTAACTTGCGCAGGCCTAGGAAGGTGGGGGCGCCGGGATGGGACATTCAGGTTTGGTGGACTGGCGCCGAGGCCAGCGGGCCTGACAGCTGCTGAGACCGGGCGGGGGCCTTCAAGGGTTAGAGGGAAGGCGGAGCGGACCTGGGGCGGGTGCTCCGCAAGCCCCTTGCTTCCACGGTGGCCGCTCTTCCAGTGCCCAGCCTACGCACCATGGCAGAACGGGTTACTTTAGTACTTACTACGTGCCAGGCCCGGTCGTCGTGGTCATAGAGAGCGTTATTAATAATAACGGCTAGGTACTGTTCCAAGTGCTGCAAACGCTGTAGCGCATTAAAGTTTACAACCTCCCTATCATCATCCGCATTTTACACATGAGGAAACCGAGGGACAGAGAAACTAAGCAATAAGAGGTAGTGTTTCCAGGGATGACTAAGACGTGAACAGCCTCCAAGACTGTCACTTCTAAGAAATTAGTAAACGCTGACTGCACCAGGTCCCCGACTAGGCATTCCTTCCTTCCTTATGCGCTGGAGGAAATGAAGACTCAGACACCGGAGTCATCTGTACACGCCTATTCTGCTAGGAGAGAGCCAAGCTGTCACAGTAGGCTTCCACTGCCCGGTCTCCTGGCCAGAAGCAAACCCGGCGGCACTGTCACTAAAGGACCTGATGAGGGCTGGGACCTGAGGAGACCCCTGGGTTTCAGGTGCAGGCACTCGAATGTCAGCCTGCTGGCAGCTGGGAGTCATCATGGATTTGTCAGTGAGGTGAGCAGACTCAGCCTGCACAGCGGAGGTGACTTTGAGCTGGTGGTGGCAGCAGCGACAGCAGCTGTTGCTTAAGGAATGGGAAGGCTTCGGGAGCAGGAGCAAATGCTTTTAGAGCTATGTACTTTTCCACTGATCATCTGGTGACTGCCCCAAGGAAGTGGGTTTCCACTTTGAGTAAGAAATGCTTTCCTATAGGAGAAGGAAGGCAGATCAAAGTCTTCCAGCAGCTTAAGAGGGGCGAGCCCAGCCCCACTCCTCAGCTCTGTGGTGTTGGGCACCGGCCAGATGCTTCAGTGACCACATACCCAAAATTGACACAATTGCAGTAGGAAGAGATGTAACGTTTATACAATATTTTGCATAATGCAATGGAACATTAATTGGTAAAACTAAGCAAAGGGTGTGTATTGTACTATCCTCAACTTTTCTGTTGGTTTAAATTTTTGCAAAGTAAGGGAGGGGTTAGTAAAGGAGACTGACAATTCTCGCCTGCACTGAATATTCGGAAAGTGATACGGATGGTGGTCTCTGGGGAGAAGAATTGGGTAGTTGGGAATTGAACTACTTTTAATTTTCCTTCTGAGTCCTTCTGTTGCTTTTGGATTTGATATTACATGCATGTACAATTTGTTTTAAAATAAGTTTTAAAAAGTCCTACCCATACCTCATGGCCAACACAAAGGCCACCCTACTAAGAAAATGCTTGTCATGTTCTGCTCTGGTCAATAGCCACGTCCTGTGCCTGCCATGGACTCAGAGCACCCCAGCAGGGGGCATAAAGGAGAATGTGCTTGAGGGTGGAGGTGGCTTGCCTAGCAAGGAATCACACAAGCAAACTGAAACGTGGAGATGGGAGGCAGACAGACACGTACCCTTCTGGCAGCATAAAGGCCCAAATGGGGGTCTGGAGGGACCCAGCCATCTGACAGCTTCACAGGAGGCCCCTGGAGGTGGCAGTGCTTGGCCTGAGTCTGCAGCTGAGTAGGACAGGAGAACCCAGGGGAGAGGTTCAAGGCATTGAAACCAAAGGATGCATCAAAGCACAGCAGCCCTGGCTATCACCACGCAATGCAGATTGGTGGAACAACATACCACGGAGGAATGAGAGGAAACGGTGGTGGTGGTGGCGGTGGTTGATGGTTTGTTATTTTCATGCGACAAAAGATACCAGTGAGGCTCAGGACACATCAGGAAGTTATATGTCATCACAGTTATGGACCCCATACCTGAGGATTCGAGCCCACACAGGGTGGCACCAAAGTGGTCTGGACTGTGAATTTAGGGTTTTATTGTTTTGTTTTTATTTTTAATTTTTGCAGTACTGGAGATCTAACCCAGGGCCTTCATGTCCTAGGCAAGGGCGCTACCCCTGAGCTACACCCCCAGTTCAATTCAGAACTTTGTTTTGTATCAATCACTGCAGGGCTGTTGGTCTGGAAAATGAATCAGAAGCAAAAGACCTGAAATACAATCAATCAGTAAAACCATGGCACACCATAGAGTAGAAAAGATGGGGCATATGTGGGAGATTTGGAATAAATTTGGAAAATATTAAGAAGGTAAATAAGAGGATACATTGTTCAAAACTAGACTATGGCAGGAGTACCTTCAGGATAGAGGTGAGTTTGGGTTGCCACTCCATTTCCCATGCCTGATTCAGTGCCTGGCACAGAGTAAGTGTTCAGTAAACAACTCAAAACAAGCAAATGGACACAAACGTATGGTTCAACCTTGTGTTGAAGTATCTCCCCCCCACAGATTATGAAATCCCCACAGACAGGGCCTGGGTCTTATAGTCTCATGTTCTTTTTCCAGGGGCCTGGAATGGTATGTTGTACCAGGCTCAATACTCAATGTGAACATGTCACATTGGTTAGTCTGTACACTCAAGATTGGGCTGCTGCTGTCTGCACCCCAGCATGCAGTGTACATCTCCAATACGCAAGTAAGCAAAAGAGGCATCTCAGGGGGCCGAATGCAGATAACGATTTCCATACCAGGTCTCAGGTACAAAAAATTATGCAGACGTTTCCAGCTGTCCGGTGCGGAAAGCCGGGCAGCAGTTTCCCACAGAGCTCAGCATACACTTACCCAACAACCCGGGCACCCCGCTCGGAGAGTCTCAGCTCAAACAAGTGCTGATGTCCACCAAAACCTTGACTGCTCCGTGAGTCTAAGCATCACCTGGGAAGCCTTCCTAGCATCTGTGGGCAGAACTTACACACATGCCCCCCAACAGATGTAACTGCTATTTCGATCCCCATCAGCGTGGATTAGCCTCATCTGACCTCAAACTTCATTTAAATGGAATCTGCTTTGCGTATCTGGTGTCTTTCACTCAACAACATGTCTGCAAAATTCATACATCCACATTGATACAGTTGGCATCAGTCAGTCGGTCTGTCTGTCTGTCTTTCTCTCTCCTTTTCTGGTACTGGGAATTGAGTCCAGCGCCTTCTCACTTAGCTACATCCCCAGGCCCCACTCCCTTTTTGAGGCAAGGTCTCACAAAGTTGCCCAGGCTGAGCTCAAACTTGTGATCCTCCTGCCTCAGCCTCCCAGAGTTCTGAGGTTATAGGTATATGCCACCATGCCTGGCCAGCACATCATTCTCTCTCTGCCCATATCCCATTTTATGCATACACTACAATTTATCGATGCTCCCGTGAATGCCACTGGGGATGCTTCCAGTTTGGGACTGCCATGAATAAAGTGGCTATGTGTAGCTTTGTGCCTGTGTTTGGTGGACATCTGCACCGATTTGAGGTGAGACTCTCTGGGCGGGGTGGCTGGGTTGTTGGGTAAGTGTATGTTGGACTCTGTGGGAAACTGCGGCGCAGTGTCCCACCCCTGAGAGCCAGACTCTCTCTCCATGTCCCTGCTGACAGCCGAGCATAGGATTCATCAGGAGGATCGTGTCCATGCTACAGTTTAAAGCGCCTTCCAGTGGGACCACTCTGGCTGTTGGAAGGCAAGGCAAGAATCTGTTTTTTTTAATAAATGTACTGAGCATTTCTTAACCTTAGGCCATATTGTGGGATCAGTGGATGGAGCCACGATTCCTAAATCCTGGGAGATCTCTGGGTTCCCATTCTCCAATACTGAGATGCAATCAGTGTCTTCACAAGGTGGAATGTGACACCAGGCTCCTAACCACTGAACAAGGAAGGGTGGAAAAGAACGGTCTTTAAGGTCGGGTAGACCACGGATCATCCTTGAAGTGACCGTGTCTCCACTGGAAAAGTACAGGGGCTGGGCCACCCAAGGGTTGTCTCCGGCTCCTGTGAGGTGCCTTGTGTCAGCAGAGCAGTTCTGCTGCTCTTCCCCGGGGTCTTTCAGGCAAGTTCCTTTGGACAGTGACGGAGCTGGGTCTTGTGGTTTCTGGACAGAGACCAGCTGCCTGGGACCCTGCCATCTTCCCCTAGTCTCAGAGTCTTCCCGAGTCTCCCTTTCCCTGTGACCTCCTCTTCTGCTCTGCAGATCCCAGATGTCCCTCAAGCATTCCAAGAGGCAGGAATCAGAAGCCACCAGTCCTCTTAAAGACAGGCCTGGCACTGTCCCGAGGTCTACTAGCACCAGGCACAGGCTGTCCCAGGCTCCAGGTGGGAGGGGCTGCGCAGGGTGTAAATCCCAGGAGATGTGTATCACTGAGGCCACCTTTAAGACTAGCTGCCGTAAATAGAAGCCACTTCATAAGACTGTGAGAACTAAACAAATGAGTCTATGTGACGAGTATAGAACACTCCCTGAAACTCATGGAGTGCTCAGCAGCAGCATTTATTGCTATGCCTGAGACCTCTGCCAGGATCTGGCACAATTTTTTCATAAAGGACCAGAAAGCCAGTGTGGTTTTGGCCACATGATTGCTCTTGCAGTGCTCAACTCTGCTGTTGCTGTGTGGAAACGTTCATAGATAGTACCTGAGTGAATGCAGCTGTGTTCCAATAAAACTTTATTTATAATAAGCAGTGGGCCAAGTTAGGCCATGTTTCCTGCACGCTGTCTTTTCCTTCAAGCAGATGCGGAAACTGAGACACAGAGAGGTCAAGGGCTTTATTCAAAGATATAAAAGTGTAGTAAGATTCACAGGGAGGCGAAGTACTTATAAGTGCTGCTGTGTACGACCCTCAGCCGAGAGAGTTACAAGCCTGTCGTGATGGGAAGAGGGACCTGGGTCCCACTCTTCCCCAAGGCTCGGACTACTGTCCTGGAAATGAAATCAGAAGATCTCAGAGGTTCTTTCCAACTGAGACTTAGGGATAATTTTCTACAGTGGAGACCAAACGACAGTCATCTTCAGATAGGTGCCAATGTCATGTATTGGACAAAGGAAATCCAGTAGAAGGGCAAATATACACCCTTTTGACCTACTGATTCCACTTCTAACAAGACAGGTCATAAAATTGCTAGTGCAGGTACACCACAGTAGATTATATACCAGGATGTTTACTGTCCTGTTCTTCTTAATATTGGAGATAGTCCAATTGTCCACCATTAGAGAATCATTAGAGAAATCAATGATGGTTCTTTGATACAGTGGAGAACAGTGAAGTTGTTAAAAACAGAGATAGTGTTGAAATGAAAATGGTGCACAAAATACTGTAAAGGTAAAGAATTAGAGGAAGTTGGGTCTTGTGGTTCCCACCTATAGTCCCAGCTACTCAGGAGACTGAGGCAGGAGGATCACTTAAGCCTAGAAGTTCAAGATCAGCCTGAAAAACAAAGTGAGAACTCATCTCAAGTAAATAAATAAAAAGTTAAGTGGGGCTGGGAGGCACACACCTGTCATCTCAGCACTCTGGGAGGCTGAGGTATGAGGATCACAAGTTTGAGCCCAATCTAGGCAGCTCAGCGGTGAGACCAAGTCACCAAAAGAAAAGGGTTGGGAATGTAGCTCAGTACTCAGGCCCTGTGCTCAATCCCCAATACTGAAGAAAAAGAAGAACGGATACATGTTTAGATTTTTTAAAACAAGCCTTTATTCTTGCTGATCTGGAGGGAACCCTGTGACAAAGTGCTCTATGACCCTGCTTCAGTACGATCTGAGCATTGCAGGTCCTGCCTCAGGCGTACCTCCAGCCACCATATTTCCCATATTTCATCAAAGCCAACCCCAAGTCACAAAATTTCATCCATAAACACTTCAGGGCATATCTGTATAAGATCAAACCCTTTTCAAAAAGTAGCCACAATACCCTTATCATGCCTTAGAAAATAATTCTCTAATATCATCCAGTGTCCAGTAAGTAATTACCCACTATCTCATAAAAACATGAGTTATTTTTATCTACGAAAAAAAAGTTGAAAAAGAGAAGAAGGCAACAGGGGGGGTAGATGTACAGCTGTCCTGGGGCTTTGTTTAGTGACACTTGTCAAAAGCCTTAAAAATGTTCATATCTTTTGCCCCGGCAATTCCAACCCATGAATTTACACTGAGAAAAAAAAAAGTAAAGAGAAACATAAACATTGCGCGCTAGAGTATGTGGTGCTTGTCACAGAGAAGTTGCTTGGAAAATACTCGCTGAAATGAAGTTCCAGCACTGTTGTTTCCAGCTTTGTATAAAGAAAAATGCAAAGTAATAAAAGCAGCTGAGCTCAGGGGATGGCAGCAGACCCGCGGAACGGCACGCAGTAACGTGTGCACATTTAAAATCAGACTCTGATAACGGGGTGGAGGCTGCCCTCTCGAAGAAGTGGAGCATAGCCCTTATCTTCTCTCCTCCTCACCTCACGCCGTCCTTCTGCCTCAGCCTCCTGAACGTTGGAGTTACAGGTTGCACTAGCACACCCAACTAATCCCTGTATCCTCTTGATTGTGGGGCGGAGCTTTCGGGTTTCATTCAAAGAATGGAGTTTGAAGAGGAGAAAATCCCATCTACAGTGGAAAATCCCATTTACAGAAACAGGCAGATGTTCCCTCCTCATCCCTGTGACAAGTCAGGTGGGGCATCTGGACCTCCAAGTATAACGTGTATAGCAAGGCCCTCTCTCTCCACGGTCTTCTCCCCCAGCCATCGCCCCCGTCTCACCATACAAGAAGCATTGCAAGTCCGAATGAGACGTGCTCTACAAACACCTGAGGACAGTGCAGCCATCAAGCCATGAAAAGCAAAGAAAGTCCTCGGAAAACTCTCCAGGCCCAGAAAGCCTGAGGAAGTCCCGTATACACCCTGCCCCATGGGTCCTTAATAGGACCCTGGTGCAGAAGAAAGGCACCCTGGGAGGAAGTGGTGAGAGCTTAATAAAATCTGTCGCTTAGTTAATACTATTTCACTACTGCTAACTTTTCAGTTGTGACAAATGTACTATGTGATCATTAGCCCTAGAGGAAGGTGGGTACAAGAGCAGTTCTCTTCCTGTAACTTTGTTCTAAATCTAAAATCATTTAAAAATTTTAAAAGATTGATTTAGGGCTATGGATGTAGATCAGTGGTAGTGCACTTGCCTAGTACATGCCAAGAAACTGGGCTCCACTCCCAGCCCCACAAAAGAAATAAAAAACGTATTTTAAAAAACAGGGTATACAGCACATACAACCTGTAATCCCAGCACTCTAGGAGGCTGAGACAAGAAAAACACAAGTTTGAGCCCAGCCTGGGCAACTTTGTCTTAAAAAAAAAAAAAAGAAAGAAAGAAAAGGCTGGGGATGTAGCTCACAGCAAAGGCCCTGGGTTTGATCCCCAGTACCGCAAAATTTTTATAAGTGAGAAAATACAACCAGGATGTAGGCATTAGAATTTAAATGGATGGTCTCATGCAGTTTTTTGCTGGAGGCCATTTTGTAAATGAACAGGAATGTGCACATGCGCCTACATGTGGGAACCCATGCATGGACCCCTGAGCACGGGGAAACACTTCTTGGAACAAAGACTCCCAGGGCTGCCACTCAGAAGCCCCCAGAGCTAGGCAGGTAAGCACATGGCCCCCGCTCCCGGGATTGCAGCGTTCATGATCTTCACACTTGCGACAGCATGGTGGCCCCTGCCAAAGACTGTCCTGCAGGACTGGGACCCAGCGCTAACAGATCTTCTAATTTTCCAAAAGAAACCAGAAATTTTGCTTGTTACACAAATTTTCAGGTCCCACACAGCTGCAGTGGGAGGTTTTTAGGGTCACATCCCCAAGGCAAAGGGGGCCACAATAGCAAGAGGGCCTGGCTGTGCTGTCCCCGCCGAGCCCTCACCATCTGCACCGGGCCCCGGCGGATGGCCACCTGGCCAGGGCAGGACAGGCTGTGCTTCCAGCCAGTGGCCAGGCAGAGGATGAGGAGTGGAAGTTTGCTCCAAGTCCGTGTACCTGGGAGCTGACGCTTCTGCTTCAGCAGAGCCTGGGGAGCCACATGTGCATACATGTGAGTGGACGTGCAAATGTGGGTGTGAACTGTGCCACAGTGTCCCCTCCTGCATCTGGTCTCCACACCTGGGGGCTCTGGTGGGCTCTGAGGCATCTATAAGGGAAGTCATGACACGTGTATACACGCTCATTTATGGGTCTGAGCCCCCTCTACCATTAGGTGCACGTGTGCATCTGCTGTACGATGATGTCATGTGCTTATGTGTGTTTTTGGCAACCACAATGTTTATCTGATCCAGGGCACACACAGCTGGTCTTCTGTGTGATTGTGTGTCCATCCTGTGCGTGTCTGCTTTGTCCTGTTGGACTGTGTTTGTCTGCATGTCTGTTGTATGTTCATGTGGCCATGTATCTCCATACATGTCCGTGTCCGTGCTTCTTTGTGCACGTTAGCAGTGTGTGTCTCGGCTGGCTCTGTGTGTGTGTGTGTGTGTGTGTGTGTGTGTGTGTGAGAGAGAGAGAGAGAGAGAGAGAGAGAGAGAGAGAGAATGCTGGGGGCAGTCAGTGTTCAACTTACTCACTGCCTTCTCTGTTCCTTGTGCAAGGTTCTTAGAAATCTCCCCAGGAAGCACGCAGGCATCAAGAACCCCTGCCGCTCCCCAGTCCCTAACCACAGGCCAGGGAAGGGGGAGGGTGGCAGCTGAGGGTCCCAGCTCAGAGGACCCAGCATCTGGTGCACTCACATGGCCACCTGGCCTGCCCGGATTGCCTCCTATGCCCCTTGTCCTTGGCCTGCTGCACAGCTGTTGACTGGGACACGGTGCGAAGCCCACCACTACCTCATCATCTCCCACAAATACCTCCTGCAGGCCGTTTGTTTATAGGAGCTGAGCGTGGAGCAGCCTGCTTTGATCACTCCCCAAATATAGGCTCTGGGTACAGGAAGCCGGTGGCGCCACCCCTCATACGAAGTGACTGGGGAGTCCGGAGGGTGGGCATCAAAGAGAAGGGAAGGGGGAGCAGTTTGGGCAGAGTGAGGAAGCAGGAAGCCCCAGAGCCTTAGGGCCAAAGGGCCCTTAGAGATTCTCTGTTGTACGGATGAGGACCCTGAGCCTAAAGAGGGCAAGATACTGACCTGAGGTCAAGCTCTTAATGGAGCTAACTTTCTCTGTAGAGAGCTCCGGAATTCACGGCCCATGGAAGTTGATCATATATTCATTTATTCAACATGTACACGTTGAGCTCCTAATATGTGCCAGATCCCAGTGTAATCCCCGGGACAGAGCAGGAAAGAAAATATACTCCTTACTGCCTGGAGCTTCTGCTGCAGTCAAAGCAAGACGGTCAAGAAAGAAACATGGTTACATCAAAACGTGCGCAGGGCTGGGAGTGGAACTGCCTCACGTGGTGGAGTCACTCCGTCAACATGGTGGCACTGGCCACCTGCAGCCAGTTAAACGGGACCAGATAAAATGAGGAAGGTCAGCTGGTCACCTCCTCGGCCGCAGTGCGCATACTGCTGGAGCTCCTCAGCCAAGGGGACAGTGGGCACTGAGCTGGACAGAGCGGAGCACACACGTCCACCACTGAGTGCCCTCTTCGGCAAGGCTGTCTTGACGGGAGAGAGGGCTGAGGTGGGACGGCTGAGGGCAGCGATGTCAGAGCAGTCCAGCTGAGAAGGCGCGGGCCTGTAATGCTGCACTGGGAGGGGGGCACTGCACATTCAGGGTACATGAGGTAGTGACGAGCTCTTTGCAGTCAAGGGATGGAAAGGCAGAGTCACCATGAGAGAGGAAGGTGGGGTTGGGGACACCTGTGGTGGCCTCTGAGCCTTTATCAAGAGTTTCTGCTTTATTTGAAAAGCACCCAGAACGTGTGGGAGGGGCTTAAGCAGAGGAGCGGCATGTCTTTAAAAATATGTGGAGGTAGATGCCTGGGGCGGGGTAGAAGGAGGGCAGAGGCGTAGAAGGAGGGCATGGTGGTGCATGCCTGTAATCGCAACATTCAGGAGGCTGAGGCAGGAGGATCACTGCAAGTTCAAAGCTAGCGTGGGCTACATAGTGAGTTCAAGGCCAGCCTGAACTGCATAGTGAAACTCCATCTCACAAAAAAAGTAGAAGCAGAGAGACCAGTGAGGATGCTACTGGGTCACAGAGAAGGTGACTGGGATATTTGGGTGATACGGTAAGGGCCAGAGACCTACCAGTTACCCTATACCCTGGCATCCTTGGTCAAGCTGTGCCGGAAACTATAACCTTAATCCCAAACCTCTTTTATTTTTTCTTCTTGGATACTAGACACTGACCTGAATAGCCCATCCTTCATACCTTGTACCTGTCCTGTCTCACAAACCAACTGGACCCCAGGCTTCGCTGGATGCCCTGGGTCTACTGTCTTTCCCAGGGCTTTGCCCCTTTCACCCTATCTCTGGCTGATACGATAGCCTCGCCAGCTGCCTTGGGTTTGTGGGCAGATCTTTTAGGCCCTTTTGGTGTTTCATTAACTTTTCCCTTTATAGTGACCTTCTGGAAGCTGGTGAGGAGGACACAGAAAACCTAGCTTGTTCTGGGTCCATGGTACACTAGAAGACAGGCTCAACTTCAGCTGCAACTAAAGGAACTTTCCTTTGATCTCAGGATGAACTTCCCTTCTTTAAAAGAAAAAACATCAGCTGCTGTTACAGTCATGCATTCCAGTGGAGGGATCCCCAGAGCCCTCAGAGCAGGTGGATCACCCACTCCTTGGGTGGGCGCCACAGAGGGCTGCTGTCTCTCAGCTGCTTAAAGTGCATTCCTTGCAGTACCTTCACATTGCCAGGCTATCTGCCTGGAGGTGTCTCCCCAGTACCCCAAGGATGGCTTCTTTTCATCTCACTCCAAAACCCCCTCCTCCGAGGCCACAGCAATGTCTAGGCAGCATTTGACACTCCCTGAAATCATCTTGTTTTCCTCGTGTCCCAGAACGTCAGCTCCATGAGGACTACGTGGCTGTTCCTCTGGTGTCCTCTGTTCCCCACACCTGAGATGGTACCCAGTTGCCGGGGCTCCTTTGGGGAAGCCGTGGTTGCTGGAGTATGGTAAGCAGGCTATCACACCTACAAGCCTCCTGTGCACCAGCCTCAGCCTGTGCTCTCTGTGTACCCTGGGACGGCATCCCCTGGATGGAGGCATATGGATCCGGACTCCAAGGGGAGGAAGGGAGGTCACTGCCTAAGGTCACACAAGCAGTATGTGGCAAGCCTGGCCTGGAGAGCCTGGAGGGGACTTGGAGCACAGGAGGCTGGCAGGGCCTGCAGGGACACCGCCTTTCCATGCCGCGCCTGCATATGTGCTCAGCCCCACCCGGAAATCCACACTTCACTGGGGTGCAACCTACTCTCGAGGGCACTTGCCTGTGGGGCACGGGGACAAGTCCTCCAGCCCACAGCCACACAGCGCAGGAAGGAGAGACAGCTGGAAGCCGTACCCAAGGCAGCCTCAGCCAGGCCCAGCAGGCTAGCCCAGCCCCCATGTGGCTCTGTCCACCCCTGGGCAGACAGACCTGCCCTCCCGAACTCCTGCCTCACCCCGGGCTGACATCAGCTGGGTGGACGTGGGCAGCCTGGAAGGAGATGCAGCTCATTGTTAGTAATTGTGGGATGCTTCCCGCAAGCCCCGCCCAGAGGTGGCCAGTCGGGCTGGGAGTGAGCCTCACCGCGGTGCCGGAGACGGCCGCACCCCTCACTGCCCTGCCGTGGCCTGAGCAGCCCAGAATCCATCCCCGCCTGACCCCTCTGCCCCACACACCTGTGACTCGTCTTGTGAGAAGACAAGTGTGCCTGAAAATAACTTGTCTCACTTGCCTGGCCCAGCCCTAGTCGAAGCAGTAACTCACTTAGTCCTCACCATGGCTCTCGGACCAGGAAATGGCAGCACAGCCACATTTTGCAGAGAGGGAAACTGAGGCCTGCGGAACTAACCCACATTCACAAAGCCAGCCAGCAAGGAGCCAGGAGTCACAGCCATCATGAACTCCGCCAGTCCCCTTGCTCTGAAGCACACACCACACCACTTTCAGAGTTACACTTGACACCTGGGCTCACTGGGAACCACGTGGTGCTTGGTGTGAAGCCGCAGCTCCGTTTCATCTCTGCTATGGCCCCGGCCAGTCGCCTCATTTCGCTGAACCTCAGTTTCCTCCTCTGTGAAAGGCAGGATAAGGACACCCACTTGGAACCCCAGGTGTTCGCGGAGAGTAAAGCAGAATCCCCCGTGCAAACTGTAAACCACAGTGCACAAGCAGAGGCCCTGTGGGCCCTGAGGGTCTGTTCTGCATGGTGTACAATCATCTCTCCTCCCCAGCTATAAGTTCCTTGCTCATAAGAGACCACAACAGGGTCACCTACCTCACTACAGACCTTATTCAGAGTTTGCTCCAAAAAAGCTTTATGGGGCTGGAGGTGTGGCTCAGTGGTAGATCACTTACCCAGCATGTGTGGGGTCCAGGATTTGATCCCAGCACCTCACCAACCAAGCAAGTGCACCACAATGGATGAAAGTGTGAGTTCTGATTAGTCAACTACTTTGGAAAACTGTGGGCAGAACCTCCTGAGACTGAACAGAGGTACAGCCAGCGACAGCCATTCCACTCCTGGGCATAGGCCCGACAGAGATGAGAGCTTACATCACCGAGAGTCTCCTGAAAACTTAATCTGGAATAAGCAAGAACTTCAGTGGAAGGGTGGGTGGACTTAAATATATTTGAAAGTTGTATACGATACATTCACACCCACATTCACGCATAGCATTGGGAAGCCCATGCCAGGAAATGCTACAAGATTCCATCAAGTTATAATGTTAAGCGAAAGGACCCATCCATGTATGGATAAGAATTTCAAGAAGTGAAAAGCAAGTGTCTGGGACTGAAAGACAGGACCATGACTGCATGTAGGAAGGGGTACCATGTGGATAGTGAGCTGCCAGGATGCCAGTGTGTTCTATCTCAAGCTGCGGGGTGGTCACACACATGTGTGTGCACATTTGTATGTGCTAAGCTTCATTCAGTTGTACCTTACAAATGTATGCCCTTTATGCATGGAAGTGAGGCGTAGTATTTTTAAAATAAACATCAGGTGTGATTCAAAGATATGGTGGATGTTTAATTTTTTCTTAATTTATTAAATAAAAACCACACTGGTATTAATCCTTCTCAAAATATTCTCCCTTGCTTCAGACACACCCTATCATTCTTGTCATTTACTTATTTATTTTTTTGAGACAGGTTCGTAGCACAGGCTGGCCTTGAACTCACTATGTAGCCCAGGCTGACCTCAAACTCATGGCAATCCTCCTGCCTCAGCTTCCCAAGTGCTGGGATCATAGGCAGATCACAAGTGTACACTACCACACCCTGCTCATCCTTGCCATTTTTTAAAAGAAGTTCTGGAACTCTTCTTTGGTGAGTGTCCTTGCACTGTCATGGGTGCCTCTATGGCCTGATTTTATTCAAACTATCTATGTTTTATAGTCATTTTGATTTGGGGAAAATCCACAAGTCATATAGCGCCAGATACGGTGAATAAGGTGGTTGAGGACACACGCATTTTATAAGCCTGCTTTTGTGTTGGATGCCATTTGGCAGCAATATTCACTGTATTTTTTAATCACACCTTATAAAGATACTCATGAAAGAGAACTTCTAAAACTGCTTCAAAAAAGTGGCAGAAGCAGGGCATGGTGGGGCACGCCTGTAATCATAGCACTTAGGAGGCTGAGGCAGGAGGACTAATGCAAGTTTGAGGCCAGCTTGAGCTATATAGTGTGTTCAAGGCCAGCCCAAACTGCATAGTGAGACCCTGTCTCAAGAAAGAAAAAAAAAAAAGTAGCAAGAACAATGGAAAAATGTATTCAAAGAAAAGGGAAGTATTCAGAGGAGATTAATGGAATGTGTCTTTTACTGTAGTACATTTGGGGGGCGTACCAGGAATTGAACTCAGGACCTTGTGCTTGCCAGGCAGGCCTTGTGCCACTGAGCTTTATCCCCAGCTCTTGTAATGCACTTTTTAACTTGAACATTCACAGTATATTTTGATCACACCTCGTAAGTCATCAGACTATAGAACCTGGTTTCAATCTTCTTTCTGCCAGCTCAGAGCTGGGTGAGTGTCCTTGGCCTCTCTGTTCCCCTGTGTCGTCTCCACAAGCGTGGGAATGCCAGCAACTCTGCAGCGGCAGTGGGGCTACTGCCAGGATTAATGAGGCACCCAGCACTTAGCACAGGAAACATTCATGATTGCCAGCTATTATCAATAACGAAAGATTTACATCACAAATCCCAAAACATTTATTCCACAAATATTTACTAAGCACTCCATGTGCCAGACACGGGCTGGGCTCTAGGGATAGTGCAGACCTGGTTCTTCTGCCAGTGGAGTGGACATTCTAGCTCCTTCAACAGCTGCTCACCTTGACTTGTTCAAAGCTGCATAGCTGCTAAATGCCTCAGCTGGGACCCAAGCCAGCCTCCTCCTCGAAGGGAGCAAATGCTCTTGCTACCTTGTGCCTGTTCCCCTGGGCCATTCTGGATGTCCCCCTGGAGAGGCCCTGCCTGGCCAGTGGCTCCCCGTGCTCGTCATTTCCAGCGAGACGGCGGCAGTCTTAGTGTCAGCACCAATGTGGTATGTGAGTTCCGGCCTCCTGCTGGGGAACTGAGCTGGTCTCTGGGCTGCGGTGGTGCTTGGCTTTGCCGCTACACACTATTCATTTTCTTTCCTCCCGGGTCAACTCCCCGCACCCTGCTGGAGCTCCCTGAGATGACGCCTCCTTCAAGCAGCTGGGCCCCACATCCTGCCTGCTTTGAGGGCACCCTCATCTAAGAGTTGGCCATTGGCCAAGAAAAGTGGAGAGGTGAGGACGGGGTGCCCGGCTGCCTTCAGGACAGCTCACCAGAAGCCAGCGCTCTCTCCGGAAGTTGCTGCAGTACCGGGGGCCTTGCTGTGGCCTCTGCTTTACCATGGCTCTCAGGGCCCCTACCCCAGTTCTGAATCCCTCAGGCTGTCACAGTCACCTCAGGCAGGAGGGCTAGGCAGGGAGATGAGACCCACTCACCCAGGGCGGGGAGGTAGAGTCCGACACTCCCAGGGCAGGCCTCCTTCAAGCACCCCGGGAGCAAGGCTGCATCGGGCACCTGCTCCCCCACCTCGTAGACCCTCCAAATGTGCAGCTCTGACCGCACAGGGCTCTCGCTCTCCCACCTACCTCTGGACAACAGGCCAAAGCTCCGGCCCGAACAGGTCTCAGAAGCCAGGCATGGATGTCCCCTGCGCCCCTCTGCTTCCTGCTGTGTTGTGTTCTGAGGGCTCTGAAGTGCCACAGAGGCTTTTTGGCACTGGGGAGGGCAGGGCACAGGGCCGCATCAGGTCAGCTGTCTGGGGACGGGTAGCAGAGCCCCCCAGGGCAGAGGGGTGCCAATCCCCAGATTCCATGACCGGGGACGCTCTTGGGCCCCTCCTTTTTGGCCTTAGCTCCTCTTAACTCTGCATTCCGCCTACAGCAGCCGGAGCCATAATGGTGTTTCCTTGATCGGAGATGATGGACGTCTTCACAGACGTGAGGTCACTAGGGTCGGCCTCAACCCAACACTGTTGATGCCCTCATAAAAAGGGTAGAGAGAGAGAGGCCAAGGGGAAACGGCCGCCTACAAGCTGAGCAAAAGCCTGAATGGGTCCTACTCTCCCAGCTCAGAAGGGGCCAGCCCTGCCCACACCTGAGCTGGGACTCCAGCCTCCGGACAGGGAGACAATAAGCCGCCTGGCCTGTGGTCCTGCAAACAGCAGCTTTGTAGACCAATATGTATCTTTACAGAGATATAATTCAGAGGCCAAAAGTTCACCCTGTAATTGTACACAACTCAGGGGCTCTTACCCTATTCAGAGCTGTGCGACCATCCCCACGTTCTAGGCTTAGGGCACCTTCACCCCAAGAGCAAACCCTGTTCCTGTTAAACTTTGATCACCACCCCTGCTCCAGCCCTGGCTCAGGGCAGACACACATTTGCTCTGACATGGATTTGCTTATTCCGGACACTTCATGTAAATGGAATCATACAGTTCGTGGGCTTTGCTGTCTGCTTCTCTCGCTTGGCATCATGTTGTCCAGGGTTGTCCATGCAGTGGCGTGTAAGTCTGTCTGTTGTGTTAGCATAGAATGCTTTACAGTCTACTCATCAATGTCTGCACAGTGTACTTTTGTTTTAAGAATGAGGACTGGAAGCATGGCAAGTGTCCACATTTTAAATCCAGATGATGAGAACACCAGTATGTGTTAAGTTCTTTCACTCTTTTTTTGTATGTTTGAAAGGCTTCATAATTTTTAATTTAATAAACATATTTTAAAAGTAGATAGCCAAGCATGATGGCACACACTTGTAATCCCAACACAGAGGTAGCTGAGGCAGGAGGATCGCCTCGAGTTGGAGGACAGCCTGGCCTACAGAGTGAGACCCTGCCTCAAACAATAAAAAAAAGAAAAAAGAAGATATTAAAGGAGACAGAGACTGAGTCTTCAGCCTTTAAAGGAACATAATGAGCTATTAACATACTAAGGGAAAAGGTAGGTTATTATTAAGGAAAGAAAAAGGATTCCAAAATCTCTCCCAACATTCTGTTTCCTTCAAGACTGGCATCACAGGGATGTCATCTCTCTGTTGTGTTCCTGGCTACTCAGTGTTCTGTTAAGTACTTCACACTTTAGGATGAGAAGGGGTCAGCCAGCCTCCCTTGACCCTACCTGCATCTGTAGGCACTGTAGCCATGGGTAGGATCAACCCAACTGGACTTGGGTGACCTGCCATGTGCTTGGATGGAGGCAGACATTCACAGCTGGCCACAGAGAAGGGCACCTGCAGGTTCCCTCCCAGCTGAGAGAGACTTGGTGCTCCGCTCCAAGGCAGAAGCGCTCAGAGGTCAAATAAGTTTGGGGGCCACAGAGGTCTAATCTGTCACGCCCAGTTACTTACCAGGGACACTGTTCTTTGTGCCAGCTTTGGCCTTTACTTCATGTTCATGCTGACAACAACTCCAAGAAAATGATAGTAGCTGAGTGTGTGGGTGCACGCCTGTAATCCCAGCACTGGGGAGGCTGAGGCAGGAGGATCATGGAGAGTTTGGGGCCAGTCTGGGCTACATAGTGAGTTCAAAGCCAGCCTGGACTATACAGCAAGACCCTGTCTCAAAAAAAAAGCACTCTAACTGTCCTTGTGAGGGATGGGGCTCAGAGGGGTACACAATGGCTGAGGTTCCTGCAACCAGGACCACGGCTCACTCTCCAGCCGTGGTCTCCCATCACAGACCGAAGGCCCCGCCACTGCGAGAGTGGCCTTTGTCCAGGGATACCGAAGTGCCCCTGGCCAGTGACCCTGGTGCCTGATCCATGAGGGCCACTGTACTCCTGGGCTCCTCCCAGCTGGAACTACTGGCCCCCTTGTCTCTAGAAGTTAGTCTTTGGGCGTTTGCAGCCCGGCATCAACAGGAAAGGATCGGTGTTTCCCTAAGCCCATGTGGATTTATCCTGTTTGCATGCGCAGGAAGGAAACCTACATTTGTCACCTAAAATGGTGATGGTGGACTTCTAAACTATGTGGCTGAATCAAAACCTTAGGCATGGAAGAGAGCTTCTTTCTTTCTTTCTTTCTTTCTTTCTTTCTTTCTTTCTTTCTTTCTTCTTTTGCCTACATTAGGAATTGAACCCAGGGCCTTCACACTGAGCTACATTCTCAATCCTTTTTAAATTTTTAATTTTAAGACAGGTTTTCACTAAATCACTTAGTTGCCTGGCCGGGGCTTGAACTTAGTTTAGGATCCTCCTGCCTGAGCCCCTTAGAGTGCTGAGATCACAGACTTCTGCCACCATGCCTGGCTAGCAGGCTGTTTCAGATCCCTATATATGCTGGAGGTGGCAGAGAAGAGAGTGGATCTGTCCTGCCCGATTTAACAACAACCCCCTCCCCCGGTGCAGTTATCCACCATCTTCCCCAAGACCCTGCCCAGAGAGCTGAGCTGAGCTGAGCAACAGGTCAGGCAGGCCTCCTGCCTGGGGAGGTCCTTTCTCAGAGAGAGGACACAATTGCACTTCTCAGGAAAGAAATTCAGAAACAGAGATAGGGGCCAGGAAAGGAGAGCTGGCCCAGACTCCCCTCCTACAAATGGGCATTCTTTCCTTGAAATCTTGCAAAATAAGACTGTGTGACCTCCCTGCCTGCTGTGGTCTAGACCCCTGGCGTTGCTGAAATGCCAGGAGAGGCTGGCACCCTAGCCGCCTAGTCCAACAGCCACTGCCCCGGTGGCTCAGAGCTATGTGTTGCTGAGTGCGTGGGCCCCTCCCACTTCATCTGAGTCCTAGGAATGCTGTCAACTGGCCACCCACGGCCTTATCAGCTCTGCCTTTCTCGGACTGCTGGGACAAAGGGTGTGGGCGTTCGCAAGACTCTGGGCGATTCTGGGAATGTGTCTTTGCCTCAAACTGCCAGCTGTCAGAGCTGGACTGAATCCTCACCCAGCACCTCACTGAGGAGAAACTGAGGCTGGGAGGCCGGCAGGAGCCTGCCTGAGGTCCTGACTGCTTTATTAGTGTCAATTGGACCTCACTAGGAGCATTTTACCATCGCAGGGTCACACACCTCACTGACAGAAAGAATATTCTGGGCCAGTGATGGCAAACCTTTTAGAGACAAGTGCCTGAACTGCAACCCAAAACCCAGTTATTTATCACAAAGTGCCAACACTGCAATTAAACCTGAGTACTGAGGGTTTTGTTTAGAAAAAGCAACTGTTATCTGATGCTCGGCTGCTGCTCTGACTCAGTTCATATGCTGACAGGCCGGGCTCTGGGTGCCCACTGTGACATGCGAGCTATAGTTTCGCCACCACTGCTCCAAACCATTACTCAGAGGCCTAAGGGCTGGGCATGCGGCCTCAGGGGTACCCTGGTAGCAGGGTTTTGCCCAGAGCCTGTGCTCCTTAGCTCCTAACTCATGGGGGCCATGTAGGACATCAGATCCTCCATTTCTCTAGAGAATTTTTTAAAAGTCCACCTCTCTGTGGCACTACTCATTTTGCAGTGTTGGTGATGAATTAAAAATTTGGAAACGAAAACAATTTAGAAATATATATCATGCCAGCTAAATGAAGCACATTTGTTGGCTACATGCAGGCTGAGGCTCACCAGGTTGGGGCACCTGCTCACAGCCATTTCTAGAAGAGGATGCCATACCTGAGCCTGGGAAGCCCCAGCCCCCCACAGCCAGTGGTGATACAGTTTCACTGAGAGGCAGAGGCTGGAGCTGACCGTGCAGTGGCCAACGAGTCATAGGCCAGATTTTTTAGCTTTTGCTCGCCCAGACTTGCCAGAAAGAACTCCAAGGATCATCTTGTTCCAGCTTCAGAGCCCAGAATGGTTAAACAAGCAGTCCGGGCAGCACCAAGCGAGCCAGGGAGAAGGAGGTGAGGTCAGAGTGGTGGGTGGCAGATTCAAGGGTGGATCGCGCCAGGCTCTCAGGGTTGAGTCAGGACCATTAGGAAGTGGTTGGCAGCTTCATTCCTGCTCTTGGCTTGTTGATTCCAGAAGCCCACATTGGTTCCTGTGTGGAGTCAGACTTGGAGCTAAGAGTTACTTAAACATAGCTGTGCTTGCCGCTGAGCACTAGGGCCCTGAGTTCGATCCCCGGTCCCGGAAAAAAAAAAAAAAAAAAAAAAAACATAGCTGTGCCCTGGTATCTGCGAGCCCCTGCAGATACCCACATCCACAGATATTCAAATCTCTTGCATGAAATGAGGCGACGTTTGCTTACAGCCTTGAACACACTCCTGTACACTCGAATCTTCCCAATGGCTGATGCAATGTAAATGCTGCAGTGTACCCTTATCTTTGTGTACTGGTTAGGGACCAATGATAAGAAAAAAGGTCTGTACATGTTCGGCACAAGACACAATTTTTAAAGGAATATTTTCCGTTCAAGGGTGGCTGCACCCATGCGTGCACAAGACGCTGTACAGACCTACAAGGGACAGGCTAGGGACACACAGGGAATCAGAGAGAAGCCAGCACAGGCCTATTCTTATTGCCTAGACAGAAACAAAGGGTTGTGCAGACTCTGGATGCAAAGGTGGCCCACCAGCCCTTCAGCATGCTCCTGAAGCACTGCTCTAGGGAGTGGAAACACCTCTCAATGTTCCTGACCCAGCAGACTGGGGACAGTGTGGGGTGGTGGACAGAGAGCAATCAGTGGCCTGCTGTGTCTGTCCAGTGACAGTTCTGGGCCCTGTCACTTCTGGACTGTGTGACTGCAAGCCATTCCCTCCTCCTCTGTGAGCCGCAGTTTCTCCCGTGTAGAGTGGGAGCAGGCGATGGCATGTGGTGATCACGGTCACCCCGGGGAAAGCACATTGTGCCCCCTGCTGCCCTGGTTACCCCCCTGTGAAGGGGCTTGAAGCAGCTTCTTCTGGCCTAGTCACCTAATCCTGGCTGCAGAAGGGTCCTGTTCAAACCACAGACCCAGCAGGGTGCTGAGTGAGCAGAGCCTGGCGTGGAGAGGCAAACACTGCATGTTCTCACAGATGCTGGAAGCTAAAACAGTTAATCTCACAGAGAGTAGAATCACGGTTATCGGGGAGCC
The DNA here is from genome assembly GCA_004027595.1 of Dinomys branickii. Lineage (NCBI taxonomy): Eukaryota > Metazoa > Chordata > Mammalia > Rodentia > Dinomyidae > Dinomys > Dinomys branickii. The sequence goes on from PVLD010002052.1 coordinate 42,901, forward strand.
GGAGAGGAGGGTGGGGGGATGGAGAAAGGATGGTCAACGAGGACAGGGCTCAGCTGGATAAAGGGAATAATTCTTCACACTTTGCTTTTGTTTCATTTTGTTGTTCAAAACGGGGCCTTGCTATGTACTCCAGGCTAGCCTTGAACTTACGGTGACCCTCCTGCCTCAGCCTCCCAAGTGCCCAGATTATAGGTGTGCACCACTGCGCCCGGTATTCCTCACATTTTAAGCCAAAGTAATTATCATTACAACAATTACATACCTATGTATTTCAAAATAACTAGCAGAGAGGATTTTGAATAATCCCGAAACAAAGTAGTGATGAATATGTGTGGTAAAGGAAATGCCAGTCACCCCGATCCGATCATTTGCAATGTACTGAAGTGTCCCATTGTACCCCATTAAGATATATAATTACTGTGTGCCAGTTTAAAAGAACAAAACAAAATACAAATCCGGTCTGGTCATTTTCTATTCTGATGGCTTCTCAGTACCTACAAGGCCACACTTGTGGCCCCATAGGTCCCTGGTCCCAGGCCAGCTCCACAGCTCTCACTGCCTCATCTCTACTGCTGGCTTCCTTTTCTTCAAAATGTTCTTTCTTTCCTGCCCCAGGGCCTTTGAACTTGCCATTTCCCTGCCAAGCTCACCTTTGCAGGGCACCCCCAAACCTGTTCCTCTGTCATCTCTCCCAACCCCCTGCTCGGCCTGCAGAGCTGCCTGCCCATCGCCCTTCCCTGTGCTCTGGCACCTGAATACCCACCCTCATTGTCCCCTCTTTGCCTGCCCAGAAGCCCCTGCCCTTCCATCATCCTCAGCCCCAGCCAAGCATCAGGCACACTGGAGAGTGGCTGCCACAGATGAATCTGGAATTCAGCTTTTGTTTAGAAAAGTCAAAGAAGAATCTGCCCAGGCATGGCCGGGGCAGATCTGGAAGGGACCCTGTCCGGGGAGGGGCCTGGATTGGGAAAGCCACTGTGGCCCTTGTCTGACGTCACTTGCCCCTGAGGGAGACTGTGGTCCCTGTGGCTCTGCCTGGCTGGACAGGTTCCCTGGCTGGTTTGGCAGGATTGCTGCAGCCAGCACTCGGCCTCTGCTCAGGGAGCCCCACAGCTGTGGCCCCGCACCTACTGCAAGACCCACTGCAGGCCAGGAGGTCTAGCTGAGGTCCCTACGGCCCTCCCTGCAGGCTCCCCACTCCCGGACCCTGGCTTTGCACCCAGCGTCTCCTGACAGGCATCTGTCCACCGGGTGCAGGTATGGGGCCCAGGCTGAAGGTCTCCAGCAAGTGAGAAGAATGTCACAGTCAGGGCTTTTGGGTGACTTCAAGTGGCAGGAGCATGGCATGGACTGGGGGAGTCTAGCTCCCATGCTGCAGGTCCCCAAGCCTGAGACAAAGCTCTGAGAGGGGGTGACGCAGGGACGGAGTAGGGATGTGAGTCGGGGCGGGGCAGGAGGAAAGACAAGCTGCAGCCAGGAGCATGGGCCCCGCAAGGCCTTCTGAGTGCCCCCCACATGTTCTGCTTCTCCTCTTGGTCTTGCATCTTTGCCTGATCTTGACTCAAGTGGTCTTGGTCAGAGGACAGCCCCTGAGCAACACTCTCCCACCAAGGGCCTCCTTCCATGTCCTCCTTGCTTCCTGCAGTGAATGTGGCGCTCTGTGCTAGCTTGCTCAGTGACGCTGTCTGCACACTAGCATCTTGCCTCGCAGGAACATCCGCAGAAAGAGTGGCGAGCACTCAGCAGTGATCAGAAGTGGTGTCCTAAGCACAGATGCGTCCGTAACTTGGCGTGCGACCTGGACACAGCCTCTCTTCTGTCCACTGTGAGAACCAGTGTCCAAGGGTCCTGCTGGTTCTAACCTTTGAGGCTCTGCCATAATTTCAAAGGAGACCCTCTGCCCACAATCTCAAAGCCAGGAACCAAACGAGCTCTTAGACCAACATGTGCCATCCCCGCCAAACTAAAAAAATAGGATCCCTGCCCCAAATGTGAGGACAGGGCAGAGGAGGCCACACGCACAGCAGTCTGAGCTGGCTAGGAAGGGTCTCAAGCCACCTGGAAACTGAGAGAGCCTGGGAAAAGGCAGGGAGTCCCCGCTGGAAGAAGAGGAAGACCCTGACTCAGATACCTCTCCTTGGAACCTTGACCTGCTGAATGTGGGCACAGGCACGGAAGCTCCTTAAACCACCCTGAGAATCAACTTTGGCCCAGTTCAGCCGAGACAAGCAAGGAATGCTTGGGAGGCCGACACACAGCTTCAAACATAAGAATGAGCTGTCGGAAAGGACTGGTCTGGACATGAGATGTAGGTAACAGTGAGTAGTCCTTGGGAGGAATCAATTTCCTGATTCCATTCTTAAGTCACTTTACTCAAGATTCAAATGTCCTCAACATGTAAAGAGTTTCTGTAAGTCAACAAAACAAATAAAATACCAACAGGAAAATGATAGTGAACAAAAACCATAGTTCACCGAACAAGATTTTTGGAAAGATGTTTACTCTTGTTGAAAATGAGAGATGTGCAGATCGAAAATGCAGCCCAAGACCATTACTCACCTATCAGATTGGCAGTGCTCCAAATCTGTGCTAACACTGTGTTGGCGTGGGTGTGGGAGACAAGGACTCACATATGTCAGTGATGGGAGTGTAAACTGGTACAGTCACTGTCAAAGCTTTTTTAAATGTACGTGCCTTTTGACCTAAAATATGACTCATAGGTATTTATCCTACAGGGACTTTGGCATACATGCCAAATGACACGCTAGGACTGGGACATTTATCACAGTGTGCCTTCCTTATAATAGTGACAGTTTGCAAGCAAGCTATGGACCCACTAAGAGAGGTTGGTGATCTCCATAATGATGTGTCCGATCAATGAACTCCATAATACTGTATCTGAGCAATGAATATGGCAGCTGTCAAAAAAAAAAAAAAGAATGAAGGGTCGTATATTTTATCCTGGAATGATCTAGACACCCTGTTAAGTGAAAAGAACAAGGTTTCAGGACAGAGAATTAATTACCTGGGCCTGTTTGTTTCTTCACTGGGACTACTCCGCTTTGTCTTGTGCCGGCTGCTGTCTGTGCTTGGTCGGGCTGACCCTCCTGTGACTTCTGCACCCTTCTCCTGGAATTGGCTTCCGCTCCCCACCATCCACACAGGTGGCTCTTCCAAGGAGGGTTGTCCTCAGGCTTCTGCAGTCCCTTGGCCCTTTCCTGCACAGGCAAGCATGTTGTCCCTCCTCTAGCAAGGCCCTTAACTGATGATTTAGGAGGGGGACATAGAAACCCAGAGCCCTCAGCTCAGCGTGGGGAACCTGATTCCCACCTACACTCTCCCCTGAGAGAACAGACTGGGGCTCCTGCCTCTGAGGACTTTGTTTAGGGTCACAGCTCTGCGTGGCTTCTCCCCGATGGGTCTAACGCCCCCAGCCCCTACCGCTGTTCCCTGGGTGCATGTCCTCGGCGTGTGCTGTGGTCTGGCTGTGACACATCTCCCGAGGCTATTGGATGGCTGGCACATTTGCAATTGCTCTTCGAGAGGCTGTGTCTTTCAATCCTGGCCTATACTTGTCATAGGCCACTTGACTGCAGACACTGGCCCTGAGTCTGTGTCTTGACCCCAGGCTGGCTGTTGGATCAGCCTGTGGAAAGAAGGAGGACGCCCAGAAGCCAGTCCTATCCTGGTGGTTGGAAACAATCTACCTACACAGGGAAGAGCCTGTGAACCAGTATGGCCCGCTCAGCCTGTGTGAAGATGTGAAGTCAAGCCCCAGCTCGCCTGTTTTTAAACATTTTTATTTATTTATTTATCTTTTAGACAGGGTCTCGCTCTGTACTTCAGGCCACGCTTGAACTCACTATGCAGCCTAGGCTGGCTTCAAATCCATCGTGATCCTCCTGACTCAGCCTCCCAAGTGCTGGGACAACAGGCCTATGTCTAGCCCCAGCTCCTTTTTGTACCCCAGGCCCTCGAGTGTGCATGACTACTGCAATACCACCCACACAGAGGTGACTCTCCCTTCTCCTCAAGGCCTGGCTGGCTGTGTGGCTCCCAGGAGGAGTCTGTGTCAAGTATGCTTGTGATAAGCTCTGGGTGATAAGACACCTGAGTTCGCCTGAGCTGCTGCTTGTGACCAGAAGGTCCCAGTGCCTACCCTGGACCTGAAAAGAAGCGCCTTGTGATTTTCACCTACCTCGGGGGGTCTTACCGTACTCCTATTTTTGGCACCTTCGCCTGCAGTGACTCTGGTGGGGGGCAAGCTGCAAAGGAGCAGAGATTGCTTTGTTCCCCGCCTTCCTCCGTACTGTGTTGCTTCACACGATGAGGGAGAGCAGTGTTCGTGGGTCCCAGCCCCAGAGCATAAGCGAGTCTTCCACGTGCATTAGTTAGCATTCTGTCACTATGACAAACACCCCAGATGACTGGCTTAGAGCAGAAAAGGCTTATTCAGCTCACAGCTGGGGAGGCTTCAGCCCATGGCCAGTTGGCCCCACTGCCTTGGGCTTGGGGAAAGGCGGCACATCATAGAACGGTGTGTGGGGAAGTGTAACTGCACCTCCCCTAGCAGAGACACAACACAAAAGGGAGAAGAAGCACCATCCCCCGCAAGGGTCCACCTCCAGTGGCCCACTAGGCCCCAACTCTGAAAGCTCCCACCTCCTCCAGTAGCACCATGGGGGGAGACCAAGCCTTGGTCAGCACACAGGGCCTGGGGAGGTATTTATTTGAACTACAGCATGAAGCCCAGACGGGGATCACACTTGTCCTGGCTCACAGGAAGTGGTGGCACTAAACTGTAAGCCCCGGTCTGTTTGACTTCGGCAGGAAGGGAGCTGCCTCCTCCCGGCTTCGGGAAGCGTCAGGAGCCTGAGCCGGTCGAAGCCTTCCCTCTGCTGCCACACTTGAGTGTGCACAGGTCGCTGCCTCCTTCCGCTCCTCTACCCCTGGCATCTCTGCCTTCACTGACTGGCCTCCTTCTGAGGAGCCCAGCGCAGAGCACAGCAGAGGCCCATCCGCGGAGGGCATGCTGGGGCAAACGGGTGGTCAGAGACACAGCCCTGTGTGGAGAGCAGCTCCTGGCAAGCTGAACATCTGTCTGCCAAGAAATGATGTGAGCATCTGGAGAAGGGACTGAGGAGAGGAAGGAAGGGTCATTCCTCCTCAAAGGAGTACCTGCCCTCAGTCCCTGAGGAATCTTCCAAGTTGTGCCTGTGGGGGTCAACTCCAAACACCCAGAGAGCATCCCTGCCCCCACCCCAAACTCAGGACCCTCCTCAGCCACAAAGAGGACACCCATCTGTCTGCACCACAGGAGGTGGCCTGTGCGGCCACCTCTCAAAGCCTAGGATTCCTGAGCATCAAATAGAACCAGAGCTAGAGATATAACTAGAAGTCACAGGCAGTTGTGGTGGCCTGTGCCTTTAATCCCAGCACTCAGGAGACTGAGGCAGGAAGATTGCCATGAGTTTGAGATCAGCCTGGCTACATAGTAGTGAGTTCCAGGCCATCCTGAACTATATGGCAAGATCCTATCTGAAAAAGAAAGAAAAAAAAAATGCAAATCAAGCCTATTCTTTTTAGAAGTTTTGAAAACATAGAAAAATTTGACAGATACAATAACCTGTCACTTAGAAATAACTTTAAGCCAAATGTAGGCAGTATACCCATGTAATTCCAACACTCTAGGAGGCTGAGGCAGGACTGTCAAGTTTGAGCCCATCCCAAGCAACTCAGTGACCTAGCAAGACTGTTTCAAAATCAGAAATAAAAAGGCCTGGGAACACAGCTGAGTATGAGCGCCCTGGGTTCAATACCCAGTACTGCAAGAAAGAGGGAAGGAGGAAGGGGGAGAGGGAGAGAGGGAGGGAGAGACACAGAGAGAGAATAACTTTCTCCTCAACATTTATGATGACAATTTTCAAATATGCAGAACAGCTGAAAGAATTTACAGCAAACTGAGACTCTCTGGAATTCACGTTTTGTCTGCCTGATTACGCTCTGTCTGTGTAGGACTTACTCATCCAACCAATTTGTCTTATTTCCCCTTTTTTACTGGCATAAAAGAATCTTATGTGTTTATGGCACACAGTATGATAATCTGATACAAATATACACTGTATAATATTCATATGGTAATTAGTATTTCCATGTCTATAAATGCTATCTCTTTGTATTGTGACCTTTGAACTCTTCTCTTAGTTCTTTATAAAATATACAATGAATTGTAAACGATAGTCATCCTGCTGTGCTGTGGAGTGCTAGAACTTACCACTCTATGGAAATGCATTTTGGTACCTGTTACCCATCCTCTCTCAATCTCCCCTCTCCATTTTAGACGAACTTCAAAGTAAGTTCAAGGCCAGGCATGGTGGCTCACGCCTGCAATCCCAGCACTTGGGAGGCTGAGGCAGGAGGATTGCTGCAAGCTTGAGGCCACCCTGGGCTACAAAGTGAGCTCAAGGCCATCAGAGTGAAATAATAATATTAAAAAGTCTGCCACAGTGAGGAAGTTCAGAAACACAAAGGCAGGGAGAGGACAGTGACTGCCAGGGCAAAGGGCTTCTAATGTTGCTTCCTCTACCTCCGACAATGAACAATCGCTTTCCTTCTGAGAGAGAGTTGTAACTAAGCCCAAGAGGAACACATCGCTGCAGTCGCCAGCTTCTTGATGCACTGGCCCATGCACAGGAGGCTAAGTTGTGAGGAAAAGCTGGGCGGGGAACAGGACGCTCACAGTGGCTAGGAGGTGGTTACTCACACTGGCTACTGCCAAGGGCTCCGAGACCAGAGCGCGCGCCCTCACCAAGCCATCCCAGTTCACATCACCAACGTGGGCACAAACTGGCATAATGTGATGCTTGTCAAAACGCACACAGGATTTAACATCTCTTCTGCGATGATCTGAAAACATGCAACACGAACTTGAACGCGAGACACACTGTATACACCCAAAGGGAGAGGTATCCACAGAGCGTCCATTTGTGTTCTGGAAAGTCAAGACAGAGGCACAGAGGGAAGGCTGGACAATTCCAGACAGAGGAGACAGACTGAAAACAGCTAGGAGCTGAACAGGGCAGGACAAGCGGAGGAGTAAGGGCCACCCATTGGGTTTGGGTTATAGAACAAAAAGGAAACTTCTTCAAAGGCTCTCCTCAGGGCAACCAGCAAAATTAGCTGCAGACTAGATCAAGGGTACAGTTCTGAATTCCTTCATCACACCGTGACTAGGAGAACGCCCTTGACCTTAGAAGGTCCACAGACATAATTAGGGGTAAATATCTGCAACTTACTCACAAGTGGCTCAGAAAAACAATTTCATGTACATGTATATATGGTATGTCATTATATGTAATTATAACGTAATACTATATAATGTATGATGCGCAATATGTCATTAATAGGTATATAATCACAAAGAATGGGAAAGAAAAGAATTGTAATAAAATGTTAACAACAGGTGAGTCTAGGTGAAGGGCACGTGGCATTTATTTTTATTCTTGCAAAATTTCTGGAGGTCTGAAATTATTCCAGAACTGGAGATTTGAAAATAATCCCTTCACATGCCAGAGAGACTGCAGTGGTTCGTGGGTGTGAGCTGGGAGCGGGTCCCCTCGCCAGGGATGTCTCATGGGCAATCATGCCACCCACTCCCTAGATGCCCGTCACTCTGTGTCTTGCCCTTTTCTTTTTTTAAAGAAGAAACATTTTAAATTTCAACATTACTGTAGAGTAAGTGAAATATTTTTCCATCATTCATTTACTTACTGTCTCTATTTGGATTCTAAGTCTTTGCTACTTTTGATAATTCTGATAATAAACCACATTCATGATCATGCTCCTTCATGGATCTTATGCACTCCAGAGAAGAAAAATCTTCAATAAGACCATCAGATAACAATATAAAAAAAGAAAACCTCGCTATGAATAATAAGGACTTGGTATAAACACAGTCCTGGGTGATTGGTTCTTAGAGTTCCCCAAATATAAAAATTTTCAGCTGTTCAAGTCCCTAACTGAGAACTATAATATTTACATAAAACGTAAGCATATCCTCCCACCTACTTCAAATCATCTCTAGATTACTTAGGGTTAGGGTTACCTGATACAATGAAAATAATGTAAAAATACTTTTCCCATTCCTTCAGTTGTCGCTCCCCACCTGGGCGTGTAGTGCATGCCTGTAAATCCCGGCACTCAGGAGGCTAAGGCAGGAGGATTGCCATGAGTTTGAGGCCAGCCTGAACTACACAGTGAGATCCTGTGTCCAAAAAAAGCACAAACCAAACCAAACAAAAACAAACAAAAAAACAACTGCAACTCCCATATCCGCATTCCCTAATTCCATAACAAGTAGCTATATGTAGCTACTGAAATTTAAGCAAATTTAAACTAATCAGGATTTCCAATTCAACTCTTTATTATGCCAAGCGAAATAACCCAGACCTAGAAAGAAAAATTTTCAATGATCCCCTGTACTATGAAATTTAAAAATCAGTAACCACATGGGGAGTGAAACAGTGGTTACCGGAAGATGAAGAGATGCATTCAAAGGGCGTGAAGCGGCAGGTCTGCAGGGCGGGGTTAGAGAGCTGATGCTCAAGGTGAGAACTAGATCATAAAAACGTGCTGTGCTTTGGTTCACAAACTGTGGTTTGTTTTATAATTTTCTGCATTGTTATGGTGTCAGCTTTTTAATTTTTAAAATGAAAAAAATAATTTTTCCTCTTTATGATAGTGCAAAAGCAATATAAGTTGAGCAGGTACCAGACTTTGAATTTTGATGTTTTCCTGGGCTGGCGATATTCACTAACACCAAGTGTGACCTAAAAATATAATGAATGTTTAAATTTACAAAAAAAATTTCAGTGAAAGTATCTTTCCCTTTTCATGTAAGGCTATCCTGAGCATTTTCCTGTATTTCCCCAGCAAAAAGTATCCCTTTTAATGGCTTCCTAAGTATTCTGTCCACAATTTCCTTCGACAGTACACTTGGTTGGAATTTGTGTGTCCTGCTCTTTACCACTGTCAATCATGCTGACACCACCATCTTTGCACCCTCATCTGCACTGTGCCCTGACCAGCACTTCCGGAAGCCTCAGGTGGGAGGCAGGGTGTGCAACAGGTCCTGCCCGCTGTGTTCCAACATTCCAGAAGCATGGTAGCAACAGCCCCTGGCAAGGCCAGCATCTGTGTAAGTCACGAAAACAATTTCCAAGTCAGGGTGTCCCCAGTGGATCTCACCGTTTTGATTCCCGACACTTTTTTTCCTTCCGTGCACTATCAGTTTGCATCTTTGTCCATTCTGAGGACTGTCTCCATGGTTTCTTATCGGCTGGCAGTGACCTACAGCAGGCAAATGCGGCCACACTTGTGAAAGGGTGCGGGAAAAGTGCTTAGCCCGTGCCAGAGACGCCGCATCACTGCCAGGGCCAGGTCCTGCCTTGCTGTGCGTTGGCTCCGCTGCCCCGTGTCCTGGGCCATAGCCTCCGCCCCTGGCCAGGGGCCCTACCCCTTGGGATGGGGACGAGAGGTGGTGCCCGTGAACACTCAGCTACTGTCATTTGGATATTAAGGTCCACCTGTTGTCCTGTTTGCTACTGACAATTTCCTTCCTGACGTGAAAGCAGAGATAGTGTGGCTGGCACAGAAGGCTGCCCCAGGGTGCCCAAGGACGGCGGGAGGAGGTGAGGAGGCTGGGGAAGGCCTCCTTGAGGCTCAGCCGGGAGCGGAGTCCGGCTGGCCTGGCTCCAGTCACCAGGGGCTGGCACATGGTGTGCAGGGGCAGGTGGGCTGTCCCTGAGCCTTGTCAAGGGAGGAATGCCTACCACTCGAGATGTTCACTGAGCCGTAAAGATAGGCCTAGTTGGCTCCAGACCAAGCCCCAGACTGGTCCCAAGGAAGATTTTGCAACTTCTTTTGAGAAACGGCTCCTGGTGTCGCCCAGCTTGCACCAGGAATCCCTTCTTGAGAGCTAACTTCATTCCTTCCCGCTTACCCAGCTTCATTCCACCCTCCTGACACTCTGGAGAAGAGGCAGGGAATGCACCCCCGGGAGAGCCCTCTGAGGATCTGCTCCGGAAACAAGGGCGCAGTAGGATCTTGCCCCAGAGCCAGGTGAGGTCCTGAGAGGGCGGGCGGGTCCTCGCCACGCCCCGTTTCCATTCCCTTCCAGTGACTCAACAGGGGAGGGCCTCAGGCCCCTGCCTGCCTGCTCAACCTGGACCCATCCACGCCAGGGCTCCCGTCTGCGCAGAGGAATAAGAAGCAAACGAAGCCAGGAGTGATGTCGAAGTTGGGGTGCATCCCCCTCAACACTGGGGCGTGAGGAGGCCGTACCCACTCCGGCTGCCAGCCACGGTGCTCAGCACTCTGCCTCTGGCGATGTCAGCCCCTCTGTCCGCCTCTGCCAGCACTGCTCTCTGCATCACTTGCCTCCAGGGTGACCCCGAACCTGGCTTTGAGACAGCTCCACCCACTGCCTCCAGAGCCCCTGCTTCAAACACCACCGCACCACCCAGCTGTGGGACTCCTTAGAAGCCACGGTTAATCCATATTTAAAAACTGTGCTGGGCCAGGGATATAGCTCAGTGGCACAGCTCTGCCTGGCAAGCCCAAGTTCCTGAGTTTCATTCCAGGTACAAAAACAAACAACAACAACAAGACTGTGCTGTGTAAGGCACGGTGGCACAAGCCTACAATCCCAGAACTCCAGGAGGCTGAGGCCGGAGGATTGCAGGTTCAACCCCAAGCTGGACAAATTAGTGACTTAGTGAGACCCTGCTTGAGAATAAAAAATAAAAAAGGGCTGAGGATATAGCTCAGTGCAAAGAGCCTGAACTCAGCCCCTGTACCACCACCACATCATCACCACCAACAAAAAATGCACTCAGGAGGTTGCTGCCACACTGGCGTGGCAGCTGTTGGGGTAGTCTTGGGGCAAAGGCATCCCTTGTAACACTACTGTGTATGCACACCCAGGCCCTGAGACACAGAGACGGTGCCAAAAGAGGCCGTCGGTCTCCAGCACGGGCTCAACACCCAGCCCAGACAAATCCACACGTCTTCTTTTTTTCAAGGTTTTTTTGAGACAAGATCTTGGTCTGTAATTGAGGCTGGCCTTGAGCTCACTATGTAGTCTAGGCTGGCCTTGAACTCGCATGGATCCTCCTGCCTCAGCCTCTGGAGTGCTGGGATTCCTGGCAGGCAGCACAGGCCCGGTGTATGTCTTCTGATTCATGGAGCCCAGAGCTCTGGCCTGGCTTTGTTCCAGCGGATGTGACTGACCAACCCCTAGCAGAACTGGAAGAGTGGCTCCCTCAGCTGGGAGGGATCTGCCCCATTGGACACACAGGCTCCAAATCAGCGCCCACAGGAGCTGCCTGCATGCCCAGCCACAGTGGCTGGGAAAACACCCTTTGTCTTTAGAGAGCTAAGAAGCTGTGCTGAGAGAGCACGAGGAAGGGTGAGATATACAAGAGGAACAAATGCTAAAGTGTAATTGATAGTATCCTTTTTTTTTTTTTTTTTACCCATATGAGGCATTGAACCCAGGGGCTTCACAATGAGCTACCTCCTGAGCCCCTTTTAATTTTTTTTTTAATTTTGAGAAAGGGTCTTACTAAGTGCCCGGGCTAGGCTTGAACTTGCAATCTTCCTGCCTCAGCCTCCCAGAGCGCTGGGATTACAGGCGTGTTCCACTCTGCCTGGCTCAGTTGATAGCACTCTTAAAAACTGGAAATTAACAAGTGTTCCCCAATAGCAAACCTAATAGGTGGTAGTATACTCACACTACAGAATACTACACAACGAAAGAAAAGACCAAATGATTCTTCCAGGCAATAACTGACGGGTTTCAAAGACAAAGTCAGACGAAAGGATCTAGACACAAAAGGGTAAACACTGCGTGATTCTGGCTACACAAAGTTCAAAGTCAGGTGAAAGTGCAGGTAGAGGTCAGGGTCCCGGTTGCCTTGGGGCACGGGTGGGGCAGGCTTGTGTTCACTGGGAGGAGACGCTTTCTGGGGGGAAACATAAGGGGCTTTCTAGGGTGGCAGAAATGTTCTACATCCTTGACTGGGGCTTGACTGCAGGGTGCACACGTCAGGGAAGGGACGCTGAGCCACACAGCAAGGGGTGCACTTTGCTGTGAATTTAAGAAAGAAAAGAAGCTGGGGGTGGTGTCTCATGCCTGTTGTCCCAGCTACTCAGGAGGCTGATGCAGGAGGGTCACTTGAATCCAGGGGTTCCGGGCTATATGAGGCAATATAGCTAGACCCCACCTCAAAAAAATACTGAATAAAAATCTTTAAATTTTTAAAAATTGAAAGGAAATAGGAAGAAATACCTATGGCTTGGGAAGGGGCAGCTGTTCAAACCTCCCCGCTGCTGACTCTGGGGGTTTCCTGGGTGCTGTGGGGTTGAATTGTAATCCTCTGAGTAGGTTGATAGACCTAGAACTGTCTATGCCAGTAAAACACAGATTGCTGGCTGATCCCCGTTTCTGACTCAGAGGCCCTGTGCCAGGGGCTTGGAATTTCTATTTGTGACACATCCACAGACCCTGCTGAGGCTGAGGCCCAGGGAGCATGCTGCAGGCAGGCAGAGGGCAGCCTGTGGGAGGTGCGACAGCGAGGGCGTAGGGTTCCTTCCCGGTGGGCCACCCAGGCACATTCACAGAGGAGGCATCTTGGTGCAGCCACCAGGTCTGCAGACCCACATAGCTGAAGCTGGTGATTTCTGGGAGAGAAGCCAGCGTGAGCCAGAGTAAGGCAGCTGGAAAGTGATGTGGGTGACGGTACCGGCCCTGGGAGAACAGAGTGGCTTCTGCCGAGGGGGTTTTCTGTTGAGTGATAGAACTTGAATCTAGGAAGACGGTCAGGAGTCCTGTTGAAAAGGCCTGCATGTACCCGCTGGGGGCTTACATTCCAAAGTTAAGAGCGGGGGTGCAGTGCAGTCAGCGGCGGAGCGCTTACCCAGCATGCCTGAGGCCCTGGCTCCCATCACCAGACAGCACACACAAAGCAAAGCAACACAAAAAATCCAGAAGTGAACCAAAAGCCACGGGTGGTCCTTCTCACACAACAACCCCACAAACAAACCACACAGGGTGGGTTTGCCTGGCTCAGGCCGAAGGTGCCAAAAGCTGGGAAGCTGAAGGTATTCCACCGGCTGGATGCGGGAGGTGGGAGAGGAAGTCTCCTGTGAGCACCAAGCAGTCGTACTGGGTGAAGAGAGTACTCACGGGTCCTGCTACCTTCCCCCCTCACACCCCGATGCCCCAAGACCTCCCACTGGACATGCCCCCTGAAGCTTCCACCGCCTCTTGACAGCAGCCCTCTGAGGAATAGGCCTGCAGCACACGGTCCCCTTGAAGAAGCTGAAGATCCAGCCCGCAGCCACTGCCTTCTCCATGGGCCTAGTGGTGTCGCTGTCTAAACACCTCTGTCATCTTTTCAGTGTAATCTAGCTTTCCCGTTAAGATACCATGTTTAAGAACCAGTTGAAAACTCACTGTGTTAGAATTACCATGCAATCTAGCAATGCTACTTCTGGTTATATATCTGAAAGAATTGAAATCAGAGTTGTAATGAGCTGTTTGTATGTCCATATCCATTTATTAGTGATAACCAAAAGGTGGAAATGACTCACAGTGGGGTCCATCTGTAAAACAGACTATTACTACTCAGGCTTAAAAGGAGGAGATTCTTCCAGGTGTGGTGGTGCATGCCTGTAATCCCAGAACTTGGTGGGCTGAGGCAGGAGGGTTGCTGTGAGTTCAAAGCCAGCCGAGGCTACATAGCAAGACTCTATTTCAAAAAAAGGAGGACATTAATGATACATGCTACCACATGGATGAAACTTGGAGACTTTGTTATATAAAACAAGCCCCCTGAAGACAAATACTGTATGACTCCACTTCTGTGAGGACCCTACAGGCGTCAAATACACAGAGCCAGAAAGTAGGATGTGGATGCCAGGGCTTGTGGGAAGGTGCGGTTTACGCAAAGAATTTCCCCCGGGATGCTGAGAAAGTTCTGCAGGCGGATGGCTGTGAAGGTGACCCAGTAGGGTGAAATGAAGCAACACTCAGACACGGCTAAGAGGGGGGCAAAAAACAAGAGCCACAGCTCAGGGATGCAAACAGCTTGAACAGGAGGGCTCGGGTCTCTGCACGCAGTCTGGGGTGGCAGCACAGGGCTGCTGTGGTCCCTCTGCTCCCCCAGTCACTCAGGTACCCAGGCCTCTGCTACCGCTAGGACGTCCCTCCAATCTATACGGAGGAAGAGGTCACCAACATGTAAGTTTGCAGTAGCAGGGTTAATGGAGGCGGGAAGAAAGGCGAGCCCTCCCTTCAGGCGCCCTCACTGTGAGTTCGGAAGGAGGTCCGGCTGCGGCTGGGTGTGTGGTCTGTTCCCTGGGTCCCCCAGCAGACCCTCGACTGCATTCTGTCTTGCTGGGGCTTCAAGGAGGGCTCAGATCTCCCTTCCACAGGAAGTGTGGCTGGTGAGTTGCCAGCGTCCAGCTGCTTCCAGATCCTCCCCCATGTTCGAATTGTCCTGCCCAACAGGGGGCTCCACAACGGGTAAGCTGCTCGGGACACCTCCCCAGGGGCCTGCTTTCTCAGGGTAACACCCCCACTTCGGCTCCTCCCCCCTGCCCCCAGCCAGCTCTTCTTCCCAGCCGTCCTTCCTTGGCAGGCTCAGTCAAGGCTCTCCTGACTGAGCACTCCTGCCTGCTCTTAACCCGTAAACATTGCCTACAGGTGTCCTGCATTTCTAACCCCACTTTGACTGCTTCCCACGCTGACATCTGTGCTCAAGGTCCTTCTCCCCAGCTTGTACTAGAGCGCCCAGCACCTACTATGTGCTCAACACAGCTTCCCAAGTGAGCCAACAAGCACAGTGGGCATTTAATACCCGTACACTGGGCTGAGCAAATTGTGGAGCAGCTGAGAAACAGCCAGCGCAGGCTCCCCTGAGAGCCCAGAACCCTGCCGTGCCAGCTGGGGCCCTTTGCCAAGGAAAACAGAAATGGAGAGTTCAGAGCCGGGCGGCTCAAGCTCTGGGCCCAACACCATCTCTTCCTCCACCTGCGGGGTGGGGTCTTCAGAGCCCGGAGAGGGCACAGAGGGAAACATCTGCTCTTGGTCATGCAGGCCACCCTGGCATGGGCACCCTGAGAGTCCCGGTGTGGAGAGCCAGGAATAACAAAGAGGCTCACAGGCTGCCCGCAAACGCTGGCTGGGGTCAAAGCCTGGCTCCCTGATGGCCTGGGCAGGACAGGGTGGGGCTGGAGAGGTTTTCGGGCGGGGACCATTCTCCCTACAGCAAGCAGCTGCATCTGAGGAGATAGTTTTGAGACAACTGAGTCTCCCTATGTCCCCTGCTGCTGGCCTGGAGGCCAGGTGAGTACTAGAGTGGCCTGTTTGTTTGTAAAAGAATAACAGAGTCTGTCACAGAACATGGCGTCAGTGCTTCCCTGGACTCACAGCCTAGAGTGGCGGATGGCAGGGTTTTCTTTCTTCCTTTCATAGTGCTGGGGATCGGACATAGGCCTTCACACCAAATTCCATCCACAGCTCTATTCATCTATTTGGAGACAGTCTCACTCAAGTGATGGCTGTCCAGGGTGGGTTGAACTTACAATCCTGCCCCAGCCTCCCAGAATGCTGCGGTTACAGGCCCACCGGCTTCTGCACGGTGTTTGGCCTCTGGGCTGCCACGCTGTTGAGAAGGCTCAGCGCTGAGCAGCGAACCGGCCCCGAGGAGCTGCATGCGGTTTGGTCCGCAGGGAGACACGCAGGAGCGTGTGGACCAGAAGTGGACGGCAGCCTGGGGCCGATTCCCCAAACACCTGCATAATGGATTGTTTCCTTCGGGTGAAATAATGACGCTGTGTGCTGACACAGGGTTGGGCCAGTCTGTGTCCTGTTCTGGACAGGTGTGGTGAAAGGCAGCTAGGGGGACCGCTCATACGGAGGACACAGGTGTCAGAGCAGAGAACAGTGCCTTAGAAGGACTCAGACTGCTGTAACAGGATAGCTGGGACGGAGTAATCCATAAAGAGATTTCTTTCCTGTAGCATGGGATGCTGGGAAGGCCAAGCTTGAAGGGCCACATCTGGGGTAATGTGCCGATCCCTTTCTGCCAATTCACCTCAGAGGGTAGAGGGCAAGCAGCACTGCGTGCGAGGGAAAGCAGGAGAGGCCCACATTGGCTTTCATACCAACCCGTGCCTATGTCAACTCTAACACAGTACATTCACCAGCACGCCACCTCCACCCTGCTGGAGAGGGGACTCAGCCAAACTACAGCATTCCGAAACCCCAAGTTCACGTCCTTTTCACATGCAAAATACATTTCCATCCCTACGAGCCCCAAGGTCTTACCTTATTCCAGGACCAACTCGAAAGTCCAAAGTCTGGAGTCTCATCTAAAACTCAAGGGCGATTCATTCTGAAATTAACACCCAGTTTCTCCCTCCCAAGTTTAGCAATGAGACGAGCACAAGGTAGACACTCTCACACCTGAAGGAGTCCCCGAGAAAGCCCAAAGCCCAGCAGGGTACGTAACACAAACTAAACTCCCAAATCAGCTTTCACTCCATGTTCTGCCTCCTGGGAACATCAGGGCAAAGGTCGGAAGCCTAGAGCTTCAGGCAGCCTTGTGTCCAGAATCAGACTTCTGCCTTGGCCCCCCAGTCTGCCCAGATTTATCGTTGTAAATCTAGAGAGAGGCCACCAGGCCCAAGGCCTGTGTGCCTTGTGTGTCTTCAGAGCCAGCATTGCATGGACGCCTCCAGAGCTGTGATACCAGCTGCACCTGGGCCTGCCTGAGCTTCTGCTAGGATGCACCAGGATGGCCTGGGAGCACTGAATCAGACTGTAGGAGGCCAGAGGTGCCCTGGGCTATAAACGTGGAAGGCCATGCTCTCCTCTGGAGACCTTGCTCCGAGTCCTAGCTTGCCTCTGAGGCCTCTGAAATATCTTCAAGATCATTCTGTCATTCCAAACATATCAAACCTTCCTCTCTTTTAAAAATGAGAGTTCCTAAGCCACATCTTTAATCTTTTTTTCCCTGATACGCTTTTTTTATTCTTTACATAACCCGACTGAGAGTTTTCCAGATCTTTCCACTCTGCTTCATTTTTAATTATACTTTAAAATATTTTGTCTTCACATTGTTTCTCTCCTCTAGCATCTTACCATATGTAATTGAAAGTAGCCACCTCAGTCTTCCAACATTCCACTGCTCTCAGACTTCTCCTGCCAGGCATCTCCTTTTGTCACTGCTGGGTTCTGCTTTCACGAAGTCCCAGGACAGGGATACGATTGTACCACGTGCCTCGCAGCTGTATAACAAGGATGCCTTTGTGTCAGTTTCCAGAACCTTGTTCCTCTTTTCACCTAAATTTCTCCAGAATGGCTTTTACTGTCCACATGTTATGACCATTTCGGTGATTTCTAAAAATATTTCGGATCCCCTACAGCCTTTCTGAGCTCTCACCAGACGGCTCTGCTGACAGGCGTCCAGAGATTTTCTAGCCTGCTTCTGCAAATCCTTCCAGCCTGTACTGCAAACCACCTCCCAAGCCACTTCTCCATTTTCAGGTATTTGTTATAGCAATAGCCCCGCTTCTTGTGAACACATTATCACTTGACTTTCTGTTAAACCATTTTGTGCTGCTATAACAGGATACCTGAGACAGAGTAATTTATGAAGATCAGAGGTTATTAAAAAAAAAAATACTGAGGATTGAACCCAGGGCCTTTGTAAAAGCTACATCCCCAGATTTTAACCCCCTCCTTTTTAAAAAAATCTTGAGACAGAGTCTTGCTAAGTCACTAAGTTGCCCAGGTTGGGCTCAAACTTAGGATCCTCCTGCCTCAGCCTCACAGAGTCCTGGGATTACAGGCTTGTACCACCTTGCCCGGCTCGGGGATTTATTTCTTACAGTTCTGGAATGCTAAGCAGCTCAGGGTCAAAGAGCTCATACCTAGCAGGGCCTTCTTGCTGCATCAGCCCGTGGTGGAAACTGGAGGAAAGAAAGGGCTGAGCTCACTTTTATATCAAAGTCATTCCCAAAATAATAGCATTCATCCATTCAGGACCTATCTTCTCTTAAAGTGACCCCTCCAGCAAGGTGCACTGGGGATTAAGTTTCCAACACATGAGCTTTGGAGTCACATTAGAACCACAGCAGCCAGGCTCCACATTGCGGCCCTCGGAGGAAAGTGAGGGGGGACACGGGTGGGCATGGTGGGAGTGGGCACCCAGGGTAGGGCTGTGAACAAGGCAGTTGTGCATGGAGCTTGCTTTTTCGGCCAGAAGCAGGAGGGTGGCCACCTTGTTTCAGCATGCAGGGCCCAGGAGGATGGGACAGAGAGAGAGCATCAGATTCAGAGAGAGCTGCGGGCTGGGCTGCGGCAAGAGAGGCCGAGGCACGGCGTACAAAAGAGGAGAATTCCCAACAGAAAAGCAAAGAGGACTAAAGAAAGCCAGACAAGAGGAACTGCCAAACACAAAACCAGAACAAACGCCAAGTCCTCATCAATAAGGCCGAAAGTAAATAAGCAGCTAGAAAAAATATTTGTCACCTGAAGACCATGCCAGGCAGACGGCTAGAGTCTATTATGCCAAAACACCCTACCAGCCACTAAGAAAAACAGTAACAATTTGGAAAAGGACACAGAGGCAACGTGCCAGTAGCCACCAGTGAAATCCTAGATCAAAGGGGTAGGAGACACAATGGTACCACCCTACTCTCTGCCACGGAGTGGGTACGGAGTCAAAGCAAAGACTAGGTATTGCCCAGGGCACTGGGAAGAGCCCCGGGAGGGAGCGTAGACCCATAGCACCGGCTCACAGCACAGATTTATCTGCTTTGCCTGGATCCTAGACCCTTGCTGCAGGAATTACTCTTGTACAGACATTTGCCCTGGTGGGGGAAAGTACATGCGCCAGCTTGTTTATTTCAGCATCGTGTGTGCTCATGAAAAACTGGTAACAATTCAAATTTCTATCAAAAAGACAATGCGTAAGTGATAGTATGTTCACAATATGGAACTGTAAGCAGTTCGTGGTAACTCGTGGTAACTTTAAGCAGTGAGGTCAGTCCATGGTACCTCCATGGAAGAAAGATTTTCTAGTGGAAAGCGGAAGCAGTAGGATTGGTAGGGCACTGCTGTGGTTTGAATGTGACCCTTGAGCTTATGTGTTGGAAACTTAATTCCCAACACAGCACTGTGGAGAGGTGGGACATTTAAGAGGCAATCGGTCATAGGGGCTCTGCCCTTATCAATGGGCTGCTGTCATTTTCACAGAAATAAGTTCATTGTAAAAACTGAGCTTGGAGCAGGTCATGCTGGGATACCCTTGTAATCTCAGCATTCTGGGAGGCTGAAGCAAGAGGACTGCAGGTACAAGAATAGCCTAGGTAACTGGATGAGACCATCTCAAAAAATAAAAAATAGAACAAAGGACCAGAGATGTAGCTCAGTGATACAGTGCCCTAGGTTCAATCCCCAGTACTGCCTAGAACAAAACAAAACAAAACAGAACCGAAGTCAGCCTTCTTAGGGTCTCACACAACCCCTGTTGTCCCCCACCTCCTGGCATGGGCGGAGCTGCCAAGAGCCAGACAGGGGCCCTTGCTCGTGGGCCTCCCACCCTCCAGAACTAAGAAATGTATTTCATTCTTTATAAAGGAGCCAGTCCTGAATATTCTGTTCTGGTAGCACAAAATAAACATGATGCCATTTGCATATTTAAAAACAGAAAGTCATCTTGCACATTTTCAGTGGATTCACACAGCAGTGTATGAAGAGCCACGCAAGTGCTCACGTCAGGATGGTGGCTCTGGCTCCACTGGGGGAACAAGAGGCCAAGGCCTCCACACGCAGTTGGTCCGGGCGTGCCCTGCACAGGCTGTCCAGCCACAGGGGATGGTGGGACCATCCCAGCCGGATGATTTTCCCAAGTCAGGTGCCTGAGAGGCTGAGCCTCCCCCGCAGGCAGCCTTTTTGCTATTCTCTCAGAGCTGCTTTATGGGCAGCTCTGTGTCCCAGAAGAGGACCAAGAGTTGGAAGTCAAGGATATTAGAGGGATGTTTAATGGTTTTTGGCAAGAAAGTATTAATAAAGCACTTTTTAATTACACACACACACACACACACACACACACACACACACCCCAAACACTTTCCTAGTGTGGGCTTTGGAGTCAGATGTCATGCTGGGTCTGTGAGCCGCAGCCTTCTCCCCCGTCACAGGGCACCGCGTGGGTACTTGCATTTCTGCCCCAAGTGTTCTGGCGGAATCCCTGATGGTCTAGGGGCTGACTGCATCCCCTCACGTGTCTAAGCATTCATCGGGGCCTGGCCAGGCGGGTAACACAGCTATAGTCTCTGCCAGTGGTTCAGGAAAGGACACACAGCCACACTGGGCATAGAAGTCTCCTTCTGGGACTTCTGGTGCAGGAGGGCAGCTCTCTCTCCCCAGGGGCTGTGGGGGATCTGGGAGGGTGTAAGGGACAACCAGAGGGCCACGTCTGAGCCATGCCGCAGCGGGGGTGGTGCAAGCGAGATGCAAACTGCCGTCCTCAGAATTTAAGTGTTGATCTCTTCCTGGGCTCATGTTACATAGTCCAGTCTTGCCTTGGGAAGGTCGCACACTGTAGCTCCCCCTTACTGTTGTGGTCGCCAAGGAAAGCAGCAGCCTCCAGAGAACCCTGCTGCTCAGCTAGATGTGCGGGAGCTGTGTGTATCGGACACATTTTCACTTACACTGTTTTCAAATTACGATGCAGTGATCAGGATGTGAGCCCCACACATTGATGGGCATCTGTGGGTGCCGGGCCCTGCTGCCCCTCCATGCCCAGGCTTCTGCAGAATGTGATACACAGACCATCTGTCCATCTCAGGAGGCTGCTGGGAACCCTTGGGATGTGGCTCTGGGGAGGACTAGGCTGCCTAGGCAGAGGCCACGTGTCCATCCTGCACCTGCCTGGGCACCTCAGCTTCCCATGGCACTGGACAATCTTTCCAGTCAAACCCAGAGCTGATTTCCATGCAGGGAGCACCTGGCCCTGGCACTCACAGAGACCCCCAGAAGGCTCAAGATCCTCTGCTGCTGTTCTGTGACCGACCACACTGGCGGCGCCCTCCTCAGTGTGCCACCACCGCCCACCCTTCCACTGCAACCATTAATGACATTTCAGACGTGTGCACACAGAAGAGCCCACAGAGCCTCATTACACAGCCGGGCAGCGGTTGTCCTGAGAGCACACTTGTGAGCACACTTTGGGAAAAAGAGGCAGTGTTACTGGCATCCCTGGGCTCCCATCTGCGCCTTTGTGGGCAGGGAAGAGGCAATCCTGATGTCCCACCCCCAGAGCAGCTCCACCCAGTTTTGGGTGTTATGCGGCTAGACTGACTTCACAGGTCCCCTTGTGGCCTAGGTGCCATGACAACCATAGTGTCACCGTGTGCAGCAGGTGACTCCTTGGTTCTGCTGCTTCCCAAGCCCCTGGCAACAGCGTGTCTGTCTCACCACACACAGACAATGGTTGCTTTCCATGATGCTTTACTTTGACTCTTTAACACAGTCATTAAGTAGAGATTTCTGTACCCACAGAGGGAGAGATTGGACAGAGTTTCATTGTTTTTCCCCCTAATCTGTGTAGTACCTGGACTCACCCCGTGGTTTGGCCCTGTGCCAGAGGTGGAGTCTACCAATGGTCTGAAGTAGGCCTGGACCCCACAGCTGCGGGGCTCTCAGTGAAGTGATGGGTGCTCCGTCCCCAGCAGGGAAGTCCTGGTGAGAGACCAGCAGCCCTTCCAGAGGGGTGGCTGGGAAGAAAGTATGCCTTATTTCACCAAAGAGAAAAATTATAAATGTGCAGTAATATCTGTATCAGCTAAGCACCATAACCAGCTGCAAATAACAAAAACCTGAAAAAATAGCTTAAATATTTGCACAGATCAGAGAAGTCAGAGACTCTCAGGCAGGTATAGTAGCTCCAGAGAACTTCACTGTTTGTGGTTGCTGCTCTGCCACATTTATCCTTTGACCTCCACCCTCAAAGTCACAAAACGGCTACTGGCATATCAACCATCAAGTGTATATTCCAGGCAGGAAAAAGATTAAAAGAACACCTACTGCATTTTCTGGAGCCTTCTCGAAAATCCTGTCCAACAACTTCTGCTTGTCTTTCATTGATTGTCCTTATTTGCTAGGGGAACTGAGAAATGCAGTCATTTAGCTGCTTACCTGGTCACTATGAATAAAATCAAAGTCCTATTACCAAGAAAGAAAGACGGAGTGGATGCTGGACAGGTCACAAGCGAGCTCTTGTTCAATATCCAGTTCCAGTTCTCTTTTACCTTATTTGGGGTATTCAGGAACAAGGAATCGTCTAATGTTAGCAGCTCCTGACAGCAAACACAGGAAGCCTGGTTTGTGGACAGAAAGCTTCACATGAGGGCTTTGCTCAGGTTACTGGTTCTTCATCACAGACCAGCGAGGCACCCTTGGGTGGGGCACACAGGCCTTTCCTTAAGAACAGCACATAAACAGGCTGGGGGTGCAGCTCTGTGTGGAGGCTTGCCTCAGCACTGCAAAAGAAAAATAAGCGAACATTTCAGTGAGGTCGGCCTCCACACCTCTGAGGCCAGGACAGTTTGCACTGCTGAGTGTCAGGTGCTCTCATGCTCAGATGATTCATGCGTGGGTCTCAGGCCAATTGCAGAAACAGACACACGTTGTATTCCTGACCACTTGCACACAACACGCTCCATTCGGGGCCTGCTGGGGGGGGCACCCAGGAGATCTTGGGCAGGCAGCAGACCTGGGGAGGGAGGGAACGAATCCAGGGGGTGACTTCAGGAGGTACTCAGACCTGGCCTCGGGCTGCAGGGAGCCCAGGAGAGGTGGGGACCTTGCAGCACCCAGGATCTCACCAGTTGGGGTGTTTTCACCTCACAGTGCACAAGCTCCACCCAACAGCCACCCTGCCACCTACAGGCAGCACTCACAGGTTAGCACCTGATCACGACAGGCCCTGCGGTAGATGATTTTAGCCAACCATGGGTGACTGTGAACGATGTCCGAGCACATTTAGGGTGGGCCGAGCTGAGCCAGGACGCTCAGTGGTCGGGAGCTCAGCAGTCAGGAGGGCGGGACACACTGCCGCTGCACCATGAGTGTGCCAGGCAGGAGCCTGTGGTGAGCAGAGGACATCTGCACTCCTTTAACCCGCCACGCCCCAGAGGTGACCTCGGGGAACTCGGCCCAGGGAGGGTGGTGATTTGCTTAAGCGTCAGAGCTGGGATCCTAACGCAGACCCCAGTGTCACCAAAGCCCCAGCTACAGCTGAAGTGCACATTCCTTCCTCATGACTCAGCAAACCCACAGGCCAGAGAGCGCCGGTTGCCTGCAGGACACAAAGCCTCCCCCAATGCTGGGCTCACCATCTTGCGGGATCTCAGACCCCTCTGGCTGTGTTGCCTCTGTGCATTCGCCGGGAAATGGGCCATCAGCGACGTAATCAGAGTGGTTGGTTGCATAAGCTCAGGGCCACGGGGGTGGGGGTGGGGTGGGGGTGGGAGGCTTAAAGGAGACAAGTCAGGGAGCTCAGTGGTTGGACCCTGCTTCTACCCAGCTGGGACCAGGCTCTCCTAGGAGGGAGGTGACTCACTGACCGCGACACAGCTGGAGGATGCAGGGACTTGGGGATCTGGTGAGTCCTCTCTCCGCAGACACAGGGCTCAGGAGGGCTTGTACGGACGCACAGAGCTTGGAGCCCTCCCAGATCCCAGCTTTACTGAGATTGCGCCATTCCCTGGCTGTGTAGCCTTGAGCAAGTTGGTGACTCCTACCCATGCCAGTTTCCTCATCTGTACAGTGAGAGGCGACGTCCATCGAAAAGAGGCTGTGAGGCCCAGGGGGCCATGAGATGGGCTCCTGGCACACACTGAACCCTCGAGGTGAAGGCTGTTCGAGGGGTCGGCAGGGTCCCTTCATCCCTGGCCTTGGGTTGCCTGAAGGTGCCTCTGTCAAAACCTCCCACCCTGGCTCCTGGCCCCTCCAATCCCTGCCCTCCTGGCCAGCGGCAGCACATCACCCACACTGATATGCTTTTGACCTGCTTGCCTGTGGTATGGTAATAAAGACAAACACTACTATTACCAAAAATAAATGTACCATGTTAGCTGTTCACACATACTCATACAAAATAATAGGGCAGTAGCGATAATGACCAGCCCTGCTAGGAAGCACACTGGGCACTTCCAGTGTGCCGGGCCCTGCGCTGGCCCTGCTCCGTACACAGCGCTCTTCTGGATTTTCTCCTTCCTCCTCCCCGACCCACCAGGGACTCTCGCGCCGCCCCAACCTGTCTCCCTCCTGGCTTCCAGTGACCCTTGCCCCTCGGCTGGGTGTGTTCCAGGGCCGAGTTCCTGGGCACTGGGTCTCAGCCCTGTGTGCAGCAGGGCCCAGGGTCAGCACCGGCACCACCGGCCCTGCTGGGCTGAGCTGAGCGCAGACTCCTGCGGAAGAAGGGTGAAGGAAAGGGGGGCTCCTGAGCGAGCGCCCCGCTCCTGCGAGGTCAGGCTGCCCCACGCCACGGGACACGCTACACCCATGTTGTTTCCAAGAGTCCAGGGCCACATCCGGCTGGTGGGGGCCCCGGTCCAGCGTGAGGTCAGGGTAGCGGGGCTGCTCACTGGATCCAGAGGCCTCTTCTCCCCTGGCTGCCCTCCCTCTGTCAGATGGGGCCAGGCCTGGACCCCAGGCACCCTGTGGGACCTGAGGGGCGACCCACCCAAATCAGAACATGCTACGAGGACCCCGAGGCCCCACAGAGGATGGAGATGCCGAGCTCCCTCCGCCAGCCTGATGCTGGGTAAGAGGAGGGAGCCGAGCTGGTCCTGGAGGCAGTGGCTGGCTTATCCACCCTCAGGTGAGCGCTGGGTAAGGTGGGCTTTGAGGGACGCAGACCCCAGCTCTGACCCCTGGTGCTGTGTGACATGGAGCATGTGGCCCAGCCACTCTGACCTCAGCATCCTCCGCTGTGAAATGGGCGGTGACAGGACTTCGTGTGGACACCTGGGATTCTCACCTGCTTGATGGGCCTCCTTCCATTACTGAACTCAGGCAGGCTTCCCAAGGGGACATTACAGAGACACAGGGGTCCTATAGACACTAAGAGGCCACAGAAGATGCGCTGGTGCCTGTCAACTGCCCCCAGGACTCACCCGTTGCCTGTGGCTCTGGGCTTTCCTCCTGACTGAAGATGCGCAGGTGGGCTACACAGTGGACAGCGTGGGTGCCACAGGGAAGTGGGATGGGTGCGGGGTGTGCCAACTCCCCGGCTTCCCACGGGCCCCAGGGTGTGGCCACACCATCCCATCCTTTGCTCCCACTTGCCAGAACCCCGAGGGCCCAGCAGCCTTCAGTGTGTCCAGGCACTGGGGACGGGAAGGGGCCTTCAGGAGCTGCTCTGGTCTCGAGGGCTCTGCCTTCAGGAAGGGTGAGTGCCATTACCTGGGGTGGGCTTCTGAGGAAAGCTGGGTTCTGCCCCCCCCCCCCGACTCCCTTACTGTTGTGCAGGAAGGGCCCCGCTGATGTGGCCCCTGGAGCCTGGACTGCTCAGCATCCAGAACCTTAAAAAGCAAATCTCCTCTGGTGAAGACAAAAGCCTCGAAAAGGATGCAGGCGCAAGACGCCTGGCAGCCTGGCACTCGGAGCTCCTCCCGGCGCCTACCCTCCCTCCCTCCGCCGCCTCTCAATCCCTCAGGACCACTGTTCAGTTGCTGCTTGCGTACATATGGGGACAGGGGCCTCACCGCCTCTCAGGGCAACTTGAACCAACGCCTGTGTCCCCCTGGCCTGGCTCTGCTCTCTGGGAGGCCGTGAGAATCCTGCCAGCCTGTCCGCCAGCTCTCCCTGAGCTCCCCGCTCTCCAGGCACAGAAATGTTTCACTTTTTTCTCCCCCTTAAACCCAGACGTTCCCTGCTCCTGAACGCACGCACCAGGCAGCCCGCGTCACGTGCCCGCGGTTACATAAATATGACGCGCACGGGCGGGCGGCGAAGGATCTTCAGCGCTGAGGTTTCAAGGTGAAAGAATGCTTTGTCTTTTGGGGGAATAAAGATCTTTGCGCGCGGAGTCTGGAGGAGGAAGAGTGACAGGCGTGGGTGGTTCTGTTTGAGAGCCGCCTACCCCGCTGCAGGCTCAGCTGGACGCTGGAGGATCCTCCAGATTCGCATCTGACGACTCCGCGGGGCGCTGGGTTTGCAACTCACGTTGCCAGGCCGGGCGCCCGCGCCGCTGCCAGGGAGTGGGCCGGTTCCGCCCCGGGGGCTCCCGCGCTCCCCGAGATGCTCAGCGACCGGCGGAAGCACGGGCCGGAGACGCGGCTTCGAGCTGAGCGGAGCTGCGGCCTGGCGCGCACAGCCTCGAGCGCATCCGGACAGGCTCGGCGCTAGGGCGGGGCCTGCCGTGTTGGCGTGACTCCGGGCCACAGCCCTCCACGGGGAGCGTGGTCGGCCGGGAGAGGGCTTCAGGTTCAGAAAGAAGGAGCCTACTCTTATTTTCCCCTTTTTGTCATATGAAGAGCTTACATTCTTAAACCCCAGGCACACACAAGTAGCCCCAGCTATTTGGGAAAGCCCAGGAATTCATGTCCGCCGCCGGGCAACACAGGAAGCTCCAGGCTCAAAAAAAAAAAAAAAAAAAGGTAGATAGCTTAAGGCGCTTTTGCCTAGACACTGCCCCTAACCAAACAGCAAAGCTTGTCCAGCCCCTGCGGAGGCTCCCTGTCCCCTAAGCCACTAGCACTCCCCACCGCCACTCTTCTTAGTCCTTTGTTATGGGCTAATTTCGCTTCTTTCTGAGTTTCCTGTGAACAGAAACATATTGAATGTGTTCTTCCTGGACAGTTGTGCCTGCATGAGGATGCATGCATGTTATTGCACCAGTCAGCAGAGCATTCTTTTTCGTTGCTGTATTATACTCTACTGCATGACTACATCATCATGTCTTGGTACTCTGTTGGTGAACGTTTGGGTCATTCTTATTTTTATTTACTAAGAGTACGGCTGCCGCGAGAAAGTGACTTTCCCAGCTAAGTAGAAGTTGATAGAGGCAGAATAAGAAGTAAAAGCCAGGAAGGGGGTAATAGGCACGAAGCCCGCTGACACGAGGGAGCCTGCCTGGGGGCCTCACAGGATGAGCACAGCCCCTTCCTGGTAGCCCCTTGCTACGGGGTCTTAACAAGCCTGCCATGGTCTGAGCGCCTGCTGAGTTGGTTTGGCTTCCTCTGCGTTCTGCACCTTCTGCCCTGCAGAGGCTGGAAGGCCAACAATTATGTTTGTCAGGCGCCTTTGCCGCTGGCTTCTGGGTGTAGGACAGAATCCGCCAGGAGAGCACAGGGTTGGGACAGGACACAGACAGAGGAGGGGCAGCCACTCGCAGCTCTGGGCTGTGTTTCACCCTCCTGCTGGGTCATGGGACCAGAGATTTTCTTTTCTCCTTTTCAGTACTGGGAATTAAACTTAGGACCTTACCTACTAGACAAGCACTGCATTACTGAGCTACAGGCATTTATTTATCTATTTATTTATTTAGAGACAGGGTCTCACTGCATAGTCCAGGCTGGCCTTGAACTTACTATGCAGTGTGCGCTGGTCTTGAAATTGTGGCAATCTTCCTGCCTCAGCTTCCTGAGTGCTGGGATTGTGGGTGTATGCCACCATACCCAGCAGGACCTGGGATTTCCAAAGCATCATTCCAGTGTCTGGTCTTGAGCTGACCAGCTGCAGCAGGGACTGCACCCTGACCCCAGACCACCGCACTTTGAAGGGTGTGTGGGTCAGTGGTACCCTGACTGCCCCTGCTGACCCAACCGCCCAGGAGGCCCAGCCCAGGGTGCCCCCAGCCCTGCAGTGATTTTCTAAATAGTCAAGGCCTGTTTCAGATCCAGTGTGCACCCAACACTTCACACTTTGCCCCCATTAGAATGGCTACTATTTTAAAAACGTGTTGGTAAGGATGGGAGAAGTTGGAATTCTCAGGCACGAACGTGACGTGGTCCAGCTGCTATGGAAAACGCGGTGGGGATTTCTCAAAAACTTTAAAGCTGTATGTCTCGGTATATACCCCAGAGGATACAAAGCAGGGTCTCAAAGACACATTTGTACACTTATGTCCTATGTTTATAGTAGGAGCTTTTTTTTGTATTACAAGCAGGCCTATTTACAGTGGCCAAAGGTGGACACAGCCTGTGTCCATCCACAGATGAACAGATAAGTAGTACATGGTCCATCCGTGCAGTTGACAGTATTCAGCCATGAAGGCCTAAAATCCTGACGCACGCCCGCTCCTACGGGGATGCACCCGGCAGCTTGTCATGGTGAGGGAAGGACTAACCTTTCGGGATTCCAGTCCTCTGAGGTCTGAAGGGCGGTCAAACCCACAGACAGGGAGCACAGGGTGGGTGCCAGGGCTGGGTTGGGGCCGGAGAGCTGGTGTTTAATGGGCACAGAGTTTCAGTCTGGGGAAGATGAGAAAGCTCTAGAAATGGATGGTGTGCCTATGCTTCATGTGTGGGACTATACATCGAACAATGGTCACACAGCCAATTTATATTACAGTCACTTGACTACAATTTTAAAAAGCAAGGCACACCCAAATCTGAAAACCAGACACGGGGGAGGCTCCCTGCGGAGGCCTCCCCCTGCCCCCGGGTCACACGCTGTTAGCAAAGGTAGGTAGATCGGGCTTTCACACCCCGGAAAAGCAAAGGTTGGCGGAGGTGGGGTCACAGAGCTGGGGGTCCCCTTCCTGGGTCTCGCTCCTGCATCTGTGCTGGTTCCAGCCCGCCCACGGACCCCATCACTGAGGATGGTCCTTCCAGGCGCAGTCTCCGGCGCCCCGGAGGCGGCTGGGATGGGTGGATCCAAGGCTGCAGATTTCTCCGGAGCTGGCACCGGCCTGCAACCTCGGGGACCCCTCGCTTCCGCAAGGCCGGTGCACGCTGTGGCTGGGGGCCGGGCGGGGTGGTGTACGCTGACCCAGGCTGGCGGAGCTCGGGATGGACGGAGCCGGGACCTCTGGGCAGGCCGTCCTGAGCTCCAGCCGTGCGGGTCTCTACTGACGTTAAGACCGCGGCCAAGCCCGGCCTCGCCGTGCGCTGTCCGGGTCGGAGCCCTGTGACCTATGAGTTGCTGTCCACGACCCCTTCATTACGCCTCACGCCCGGACTCTTCGAAGCCTACACCTCAGGAAGGAAATAAACTTCATCTCACCCATGTGCTGGTGGAAAAAGTCCGCGACCGGGTGAACCCGACCGTCCTCCCCGAGCGTGAGCCGGGAGCGCCACCTGCTGACAGAGGCGGCCAGGCGGCCGCAGGGGCAGCCTGGCTGTGCACCGCACCGGGAGAATCAGATTTCTATAGAGCAGCATCTTTTCATGAGTTGACCCTCAGGAAGGAGTGGGCCACTCTCCTCCAGGTGGCTAGGAGAAAGGCCACCCCTTAAACGGCAAAGTGGCAGCAGGGTGAATACTGTTGTCACGGTGTTGGCTTCGTGAAGCGAGGTGGGTCCCTGCAGCCAGCAATGCCAGAAATGTTGTTGTCATGGTTTGTGTCTCGATGTCCCCACAAAGCCTCATGCAGGCATGGGCTGGGTTCTACAGTCTGTGATTGATCCATGGTCCAATGCTGGCATTGTGGGTGTGACTGCTCCCCTGCCCTGGGGAGGGAATCCCGAATACAAGGCAAGGAGGGAAAGAGGCTCGGTCTCTGCGGCTCCTCCCTTTTTGCTCTTGCTACTTTTGCTGTTTTCTGCCACCATGAACTGCTGCCGTCTGCCATGTGCCACTGTGTCTTGGAGCCGGCCAGGTATGGACCGAAACCTTTACAAACTGTGAGCTAAGAAAACCTTCCCTTCTTTAATTCTGGGTGTCAGGCATTTTGTCTCAGCAATGAGAGAAAAGTAACCAAGACAGGTGTTCAAGATGGTTTGATTCAAGTGTTTGTGAACAACAGGGATGGACTTCTGCCCCCAAATAGCTCCTGTGTACGAGAGACAGTGAATGGGTAGACACCATGTCACCAGTGAAGAGGAAATTGCTCACTGGGCGTGATGGGTAATCCCAGCACTTGGGAGGCTGAGGCAGGAGTATAGCTTTAAGTTTGAAGTCAGCCTGCACTATATAGTAAATTCAAGGCCAGCCTAAAATACATGGTGAGACCTTGTCTACAGAAAAAAGAAGTCAAATAATAACAAATGCTGGTGGGGCTACAGGGGAAACAATGTTGGTGAGAATGTAAACTAGTGCAACGGTTATGGAAATCAGTGTGAAGTTTACTCAAAAAACTAACAACAGCAAGCCTGTTTGATCCAGCTATTCCCCTTCAAGGTATCTTCCCCAGTGAGCTAAATATGTCATATTACAGTGATACATACATACCCACGTTTATAGCAAAATACCATCTTCAGCCATTCATAACAGCTCAATCTTAGAAGCACCCTACAGGTCCATCAACAGATGAATAGATAAAGAAAATGTATTTATACACAATGGAATACTACTTTGCCATAAAGAAGGATGAACTTGAGTCATTTCTAGAAAAATTGAGAAATACTGTTAAGTGAAATGAATGAGACATGTTTAAATATTGCATGGTTTCTCACATAGAGAAACACAAAATATGAATAAAGAGGAAAATGAAAGGTAGGTAACAGAAAACAAAGAGATGGGTCTTTTGCAAATGGGAAGGGCGTATGCAAGGAGGAGGAGAGAGAGGAGGAAAAGAGATGAAAAGGAATCACGATGTGTGAGGCACCTGAGGACCGTGGTCACAGGGTGCTGCAAACACACACTAAGAAAAAGAGAAAGGACAGAGAGCTGAAGGCGCACTTCAGCGGAAGAGCTCCTGCTGAGCATCGCGAAAGAAGTAACAATAACAGCAATAGTGAGTAAAAATATTTTCCATTAGAATTCGTATCTCTAAAAAAAAAAAAAAGGAATTCATATTTCTAGCTTATCGTAAAAACCAGAGCTGCCCAACCAAAGCAACGCACCACGTTAATAGAATGAGGGGAAGAGACAACATAATTACCTCAGGGATACAGAAAAGGCATTTGACAAAGTCAACTCGTTTTCATGATAAAAGCATTCAACAGACTCAGAATGGAATAGATAGTCTCAAAATGATAAAGGACATCAGTAGAAATGCTCACAGCTGACTGTATATTCAATGGGAAAAGCTGGACGCCGTTTCCCTAAAATAGGAACAAGACAGAATGCTCATTGTCACCACTTACATCCAGCACAGTTCTGCGTTCCAGCCAGTGATTAGGTGAGCAAGAGAAATGAGAGACATCCGTGCTGCCAAGGGAGAAGTAGAACTACGTTCGCAGATGATGTGGCTTTAGAATAAGTGGAAAGAATGTACTGAAAAACTGCTAGTGCTAATAAACAAATTCAGCAAAGTTGCAGAATACTAGATCCACAATAAAAAATCTTTTGTATTTCCACATACTACCACGAATAGTTCAAAAAGAAAACCGTTCAACAATAAAACAGTTCCACTTACAATTTACTTAGGGGTAAACTTAAACAAGGAGGTCACAGACTTGCACACTGAAAACTGCAAAACACTGATGAGAGACATTAAAGGAACCCCAAGGCATGAAAGTATATCACACATTTAGGGATCAACAGAATTAATGTTGTGAAGGGCAGCGCTGCCCCAAACAGTATACAGACACACAATGCAGTATACTGCAATTCCCGTAAAAGTCCCAGACAAGCCATTGTTTCGTGGAAATGGAAAAGCTGATCCAAAATTGGTATGGAATTGCAAGTAACCCTGAAATAGCCAAAACAATCTTAGAAAAAAAAAAGTTGAAAGAATCACACTTCCTGGTTTCAAAACCTACTGCAACAATGTAATCAAAACAGTATGGTAGAAAAAAAACCAAACCAAACTAAAACAACAACAAAAAAAAACAGTATGGCAGGACATAAGGACAGACACATAAATCAGTAGAATAGATTTTTTTTCCCACAAGAACTCCAACACAGTATTATTTATGATATGAACTAAATAAATCTCTACATTGCATGAGGAAATACAATTATTAAGTATGGACCTTACAATATTTACTGGGTATTACAATATTTACTATTTACTGAAAATTACAAATCCAGTAAAAATAATGTTTAAAGAGAGGAGCAAATGACATCTAAAATTTATAGCTTTAATGTTCATTGGAAATACATGAAAATTATGTGTACTTTCTAAGCTGCTTGAAGAAATTAATATGTAATAAAAATACTGGAGTAAAACGTATCAGAATCTCATTTATCTTTTTACTCTTTAAATGCATATTTGGAGTATATAATGATTACCACTGTGGGGAGTTTGTACATACAGTAACACATGCTAATTCTGTTTTGAAATAGATTCTAAGTCCAGAAGTGACCCCTTGATATGGTCAGTTTATTCTCCACAGGGGTACTGAGTTCATTTAATGAGGGAAGGCCAGTTTCTTAAAAAATAGGGCTAGGATGACTGGACAGCCACGTAGAAGAACCTAACTCGCACCCTTACCTTAAACTACGTATGGAAAATGACTCAAAACCCGTCAAAGTGGTAAATACAAAAGCTGAAGCTATTAAAGTCTTAGAAAACGTAACAGAAACCTTCACGACTTGGCTCTGGCACTATTTCTTTTCTTTTCTTCTCATTTCTCTCTTTTTTTGTCTTTTTGAGACAGGGTCTCGCTATGCAGTTCAGGCTGGCCTTGAGCTCACTTTGTAGCCCAGGCTGGTCTGGAACTCAACGATCCTCCCGCCTCAGCTTCCTAAATGCTGGGATTACAGGCATGGGCCACCACGCCCAACTTGGCCACGTTTCTTAAATAAGGCAACAAAAGAACAAATAAATTGAACGTCACCTAAATTAAGAACTCTTGCGCAACCACTGACGCTGAACACGCGGTGAAGAGACAAGCCCAGACCTGGATAAAATGTTTGCCAATCGCATTGCTGATGGGGGTCCAGCATCTCAAACACACAGGCAATGCGACGGCCCAGTGACAACAGAGTGGGAGAGGGACCTCAGCAGGCGTCTCTGCGAAGGAGACACAGACGGCCAGAGAGAACAGGAGAGGCGGGGGACTGCGTGCGTCATCAGCGGGGAACAGTCGCGGCCGGCCTCGCTCGGGGTCCGGGCACGCGGAACGCACACGTGTGCACGCAGAGCGGGGGGCGCATGCGGGGTGTTACACGGGTGCGGGGCACGTGGGTGGGTGTGTGAGCGCGCACACAAGTGTGGGGATGGGTGGCGGGGGCGCACCGGGGTGCGTGTGTGCAGACGCGCAGGCGCGATCAGCGGGCGGGGCGCGCACGCCTCTTCTCTGGGCGGCGAGCTCAGGGTGGTGATACGGCCGCGGGCTGGAGCGCAGGGTGACACGCGGCGGCCTCGGGCGGACGTGAGCGGGAAGGACGGCAAGGCCAGCGCGGCCTGCGCTCCTCCGGGCCCGCGCGCGTGCGTGCAGGGTCCTTCAGGGGCCCGGTCTCCCGGCCCGAGCTGAGCTGCGGAGCAGCGGAGCAGACGGCGAGGCTGCGGGCAGGGCCCCTGGTGCCTGCAGCGGGACGTCCGCCACCGGGCCACCTGGCTTGGGCCAGGCCGAGCGTCCCGACGTCGGAGGGCAGCCCAGCCCCAGGGCGCGGGGGCCGAGGCCGCGTGGGGCTGAGAACCGGAATATTCACTCGCGCTTCGCTTGAATTCAAAGCGCCCCGCGAGACTGGCAGCCCAGAGGCGGGGGGGGGGGGCGGCTGAGTCTGAGCATGCGCGTAGGCGCCCCCTTCCTCGAGGGGAGAGTCCAGCCCCGCCTCGCCCGGGCCTCGACCCCAGCCGTCGCGGAGCCGGCGCAAGTCCGTGCAGGGCTGCGCACGCGCCTTCCGTTTGGGCCCAGGCGGTCACGTGCTCGCCGCACACCTGTCGGTCCTGGGTCCCGAGCCGGTCAAAACACCCCGCTTCCCGTGGCAGATGAGCACGTCTGAGATTAGCATCTATTTTTTTCCACCAGGAGCTAAGAATACCCATGTTGCTAATCTGAACACAAATAGTGAAACTCCCTCTCTCCCACCCCACTCTGTTGTTCCCTCTCTCCCTCCCCCGTCCCCTCCCCATCTATCTTTGGATATTTATTCTGTGATTTCATTTTGCAAAAACAAAGCCCTTCTTTTTTTTTTTTTTTTTTGTACTGGGGATCGAACTCAGGACCCTGCGCTTACTAGGCAAGCGCTTATTCCGCTGAGCTATATCCCCAGCCCCCAAAACAAAGCCCTTCTGCTGTGTGGACTTCCTACCATGGTTGTGGTCTCCAGTGTGTTTCTTACAAAACAAATGCATCTTGCTTGTCATCTTGCCAAGCTGCCCAGTTTGGAAAGAGGTGGCCAGTCCCCTCTGTGAATGCCTGTGCATCCTCGGATATCTGTCTGTCGCATACCCCGGAAGGCAGCACAGCACCTGGCCCCTCACTTCCCCTCCCCTGCGGCCACTGCGGCGTCCGAAACTGTCTCCAGACATTGCTGTGTCCCCTGACCCTGGGGACAGGGCTGCCTGGGTTGAGAACTTGGAGCAGAGCAAAGGGAGGTCTAAGAACCCCGAGTCACTTCTGAGAGATGAAGGCACATGGACTCTGGGCTCCTATTAGACGGTGGAGCCTTCAAGAGTCTAAATCCCAAGACCAGCAGATTCAGGAAGCTAGCACGTTATTTGTTCTAAGGGTTAGGCCCCAAGGCTGTGGCAGTGGATAAACAGACAAGCTTACTGGGAGGGTGCTGCATGCCAGGCACCGTTCGAGGCACCTGAAGGATGGCAAAAAAAAAACCCAGGCAGGTTTACATTGCCAGTCGTGTGTGTGTGTGTGTGTGTGTGTGTGTGTGTGTGTGTGTGTGTCGCAGGGTGCAGGAAGCTGTTCTAGCTGGGGCGACCTCTCTGTGGGAATGACGCTTGACTTGCTCTTTGACAAGGTGACAGCCACTGGGACAAGCTCAGGAAGAGCAACCCAGAACGAGGAAGAGCAAGGCAAAGGCCCTGGGGCTGCAGTCAGATGTCCACTGTTGCTGTCCAGGGAAGGGCAGGGGTGGGGCGCGGCAGCAGGAGTGAGATCTAGGGCTTTATAGTTCACCTTTAGTCTTCCCAGCAGGGGAGGCCGGATTAGTTCTCTAGGGCTGCTGTAACTACTTCCTATAAACTGGCGACTTAAAACAACAACCTTTATTTTGCCCCAGTTCTGGAAGCCAGAAAACTCAAATCAATGCCATTGTCCAAAGTCAAGGTGTCAGCAGGGCCACGCTCCTGCTGGAGTTGCAGGGAAATCCATTCCTTGCCTCTGGTGATAGCTGCAGGTTTGCCTTGGCCTGGTCTCTGCCTCGTGGCCACTTTGTCTCCTCCTCTGCCTGCATCAAGGAGCTAAGCGCATGTGTGATTGCACTTTGGGTCCACTGGGACAGTCACCACCATCACGGGAGCCTTACTGTAATCACAGCTGCGAAGATCCCTTCTCCCATGTAAACATTTACAGGTCCCGGAGCCAGCACCAATGCTGAAGGGGCCCAGGCGCCCTTGGGACAGAAGTGGGTCCAGGAAGTTGCCCCGCTGCACGTGGCACCTGAAAACGTGCCTGGGCTCCCCTCGGGCAGAGTGAGCCTGCAGAAGGGCAAGCGTGTGGAGAGGGGAGGTGGCTTGCTTATCTCCTGCCGTGTAAAAACAGACTCCTGTGATTCTGTTCTCAGCATTGTGCATCAAGAATTCAAAGAGCACTTGGCAAGTATTCCATTGCTGTAACTGAGTACCACAGCCTGGGTCATTTATAAAGAAAAGAGGTTTAGTTAGCTCACAGTCCTGGAAGCCAAGAGCATGCTACTGGCATCAGCTCAGCATCTGGTGAGGAGCTTCCCCCTGGCACAATGAGGGCATCACATGGGAAATCAGAGCAAGTACGCCAGAGAGCTCAGTTTTTTTGTTTTTTTGTTTTTTTTTTGCAGTACTGGATATTGAAACCAGACCCTTCACACTGAACTACATCATCAATCTCTTTAAGTTTTCGTTTGAGACAGGCTCTTGCTGAGTTCGCCACGCTGGCTTCAAACTTGTGATCCTCCTGCCTCAGCCTCCTGTGTAGCTGGGACTAGAAGTGTGCAGCCTCACTTGTAGCTTTTTTTAAACTGTCAACGAATAATATCCGTTGTCAGAGCTACTCAGGCTTTGTGTTTTGTTGTGGTGTCCTGCCGTGGTTGGAGCATCTGTCCCCTCCCACACTCCTGCTGAAATGTAGTTGCCATCGTAGTGGTATCAAGGGGTGATCAGGTCGTGCGGGCTCTGCCCTCCTCCCTGGACGGAGGAAGGGCCATGGGACTCAGTGTACAACCACAGAGGGGAGGAGGAGTGTGGCCCTTTCTGCCTCCTGCCGCCACCCTTTGCCTTTCCCTCCTGGGAACGCAACACAAAGGTCCCCCTCAGATGCAGCCCCTTGGTCTTGGACTTCTGGGCTCCAGAACCGTGAGCCAGTGAACTCCTGTGCATAAAAAATTACCTGGCCTGAGATATTCTCTTTCTGTAGCATGGAATGGACTAAGACACAACCCTGACACACTAAAGCAGGCTCGGGCACCAGGAAGTAGGGTGCTGCTGCAACAAACACCCAAAATGTGGAAGTGGCTTTGGAACTGGATGCTGGGTATGGGCCAGAGGAGTTTTGAGTTGCATGTTAGAAAAAGCCCGAATTACTCACATTAGTTATTTGTCAAAAAAAGACCATGGTGCCAGCAGCTTTAGTGTCTGGTATGGCCTCACCCCCTGCTTCACAGATGGCCTCTTCTTGCTTAATCCTCACGTCACAGAAGTGATGAACGCACTTTCTCCGGCCACTTCTATAAAGCGCTAATTCCCTCCACGAAGGCACAGCCCACATGACCTGATACCTTAACAGGGCCTCACCTGCTAGTTCCCCATACCGGGCATTAGCGTTCAACACACGAACTTTGGGTGGATATAAATATTTAGACCACAACAAGCATCTTAAAAATACACAGGTATGATCATGAGCACAATGGTGGCAGAAATCACCATCTTAAAGGTGCTGCGGCAATCCACAATCAGAAGACATTAACTGTTCGAATCCATGAGCATGAGGCTGCCTTCCTTTATATCTCATTTAATGTCTTGGTGGAATGTTTTGTTGTTATTGTATGTGTAATTCACCTTCTTGGTTATTACTAAGTATTTTGTTCCTTTTGAGGCCATTTTAAGCAGAATTGTTCTGTAAATGACTTTTCAAACCGTTCGCTGTTAGTGCATAGAAATGCAGCCGCACCAGGCATGGTGGTGCACACCTGCAGTCCCAGCACTCAGGAGGCTCCCTGGGAGTTTGAGGCCAGCCTGGACAGCATAGCAAGTTCAAGCCCAGCCTGAACTACATAGTGAGACCCTGTCTCAAAAAAAAAAAATGATTGTTGCATGTTCACTTTGTATCCTGCTGCATTGATGAAGTCATTTATCAGCTGAAGAGCAGTTTGTGGAATCATGATTGTTTACATGCAAAGCATCTCCTCTGTGAGCGCGGATACCTGTACTTACTGCACTCCCATCTGTGTGCCTTCTATTCCTTTTTCATACCCAGCATTATGACTGGAACTTTCCATGCTCTGCTCAGTAGAAGCGATGGAGTGAACATCCTTACTTTGTTCTTGATCTTAGAAGAAAGGCTTTCAGTATCTCACCACCGAGTGTGGAGACTTCTGAGGTTTTTCACACATGGCTTTTATTAATTTGAGCTAGTTTTCTTCTATTTTTCACCTGTTGAGTATTTATCATGAAGAGATGTTGAATTTTGACTTCTTTGCCTTAGCTGAGATGATCTTTCTTCATTGCTTTCTGTTAATGTGGTATATTGCAGTGATTGACTCTTGTATATTGAATCACCTTTGTATTTTGGGAACAAATCCCTCCTGGCTATGATGCATGATTCTGTTAATAAGTTGCAGAACTTGGGCAGCTTTCTGTCACTGTAACAAATACCTGAGATAATCACCTTTAACGATAAAAAGGTTTGCTTTGGCTAACAGTTTTGGGGGTTCAGTCCATGGCTGCTTGGCACCATAGCCTTTAAACAGCACAACATGGTAGGAGCGAACCATGGAAGGAATTGCTCACCTTGTGCTGGCCAGGAAGCCAAGAGAGACAGAAAAGGGCCAGGGGCCCAGTGGGCACACACCCCCAGACATCACTTCCTCCCACAAAGCCCCACCATCTTCCAGTAGCACCATAGGCTCGAGACCAGCCTTCTAACACATGGGCCTTTGGGAGCATGAATCCAAACCGTACACCAGCCCTCCCATGGGGCCAGCCCTATGCTAACACCAAAACTGAGAAAAAGTTACAAGAAAAGTTGACTACCGGCGCCTTTATGTAAGAACACTGAACAAAATCTCAGCAAAGCAGAAATAGAGGGGACTTCCTCAGCCTGAGAGAGGACGTCTCTGAGAAACCCGCAGGTTCCCTTATATTTAATGATGAAAGGATGACTACTCCCCCTCAGACCAGGAGGGGGGTGAAGAGGAAGAGGAGGAGGAGGAGGAGTCTACAGAGAACCATGGCCCCTTTCTGCCTAATTCAGGTCTTCATTAAAATGGCACTTTGTTCCTAGAGGTCTTTGTTTTTCCAAGCCATCTCTGGCAGGCTATTCATGGCCCCAGAGCTACCCAGGGCCTCATTCCTGGAACCCGAGGAGAGTCCCTGCATGACAAAAGAGAGTTAGTTTGTAGATGTGCTTGAGCTGAGGGTCGGGGCTGCAGAGACTGGGTTATCCAAGTGGACCCTGCAGGCCATCCCAAGGGGCCTCTTTGGAGGGAGCAGAGGGAGGTCTGACATGAAAGAGGGCGAGACGTGGCGAGAGAGAGGGCGGCAGAGTGGGGGCGGCTCTCTGCGGGCTTTGCAGTTGGAGGGAGGAACACAGCGCCAGAGCTGGAAAAGGCAAGGAACAGACCCCACCCCGCTGGACACCACTGGACACCACCTCCATGCACCCTGGGAAACTGACCGAGGGCTGTAAGTAAATGTGTGCTGTTTTCAGCCTGAGTCTGTGGTGCTTCACCATAGCAGCCAGGTCCCTCCCTCAGGCCGCACTGCTGCGGCTGCGTCCCTGTCCCCCCCCCCCCCCCCCCCCCCCCCCCCCCCCCCCCCCCCCCCCCCCCCCCCCCCCCCCCCCCCCCCCCGCGCCCCGGCTCCTTCTCCTCCCCCTCAGCAGCCCCTGACACGCTGCCCGGCCCACTGACTTCATGTTTAGTGCCTGTCTCTTCTGGAAACCCCTGGAGGCCGGGCATGTTTTGTCTGCATTCTCCTGTGTGCAAGCTGTCAGAAGCCCCTCAGCTGAACACACGCAGAAAAGAGCTCAGAACAGCGCAAGAATAATCGTGCGCACACGCCAGCGGGCCTTGCTCACGATTGGTCCAATTTGTTTTTCCTTTCTCTTTTGAAGAGTTTGTAAAACAACGTAGACAAAGACCCATCTGCCCCCCTTACTGGGCATAGAATCAGTGCTTTCTAGGTGCCCGTCAAGGGCCCTGCCGCTGAGCCACGCCACTGGCATGCAACAGTACAGTTAAAATTCAAGCCTGCCAGCCCTGTCCGCCTCCACAGAAGAGACCGGTGTTGGGACAATCGGTTTCAGCCCATCCTTTTGGATTTCATCTATGGCTAAGAGGTGATTGAGGGTACCTAGTGCTCTTTAGATCAGAAATGGACCCACGCCGTCACCTCCCTTCCCTCTCCTCGTCGTGACGTGGAGCAGCCCACAGACTGGCTCAGTTCCCCGAGCTGCAGTAGAGCGCCCCCTGTGGGAATACATCATATTGTTCATCTGTTTTCCTGGCTGCTGTGTAGGCAGAGCCTGGGCAGGAAGCCAAGAAGGCCCTGGAGAAGGGAGGAATTGCCTGGAAGAGACTTTGGAAGGGCTCGCCAGGGCCAAGGTGTTGTACTTTGAGGTTTTGCAAGGGGAAACAATACAATTTAATTCAGGACACATAGTTTATAAGATCATTTTATAACAGTCTCCCAAAGAGTCATATACAGGAAATCTGTCCACACACTAAAGACCAAAGAATCCAGCTGAGGGCCTGGGTGGTAACATCCTGCATGAGCCCTGCTGAACACCTAGAACCCATCAAAACACCTCCCACAAGTCCAACTCGAGGCCCAGAGCCCACGACAATGTCTCATGCAGGCTGGTTTCACAGATCTGCGCTGCGAAGGCCCAACGGTCAGTGGTGGAATTTACAAAGTCTATGCCAGAAGGATGAAGGATCTGTGCTTAGCAGGCTGAGGGATCTGCACTGGAGCCAGGAAGTCACAGTCAAAGTGAGAACCAGAGCTCCCCCGAAAGGTACCACAGCCATCCTCCGCGACAGTGAGGTCCTGAGCTCCTCCAACAATGAGAACAGTTGAGTCCATACCAGGGAAGCCAGCACAACAAGCTTCTCCAGGACATGAAACAGTATACCCTCTTCCCCTCTGGAGCCAGGAAGTGATGCACAAAGGACCAGGGCTCCCCCAAAGTGAAGCGCAGCCATTCTCAGCAGCAGCAAAGTCCCAAACTCCTCCAGCGCTGAGAAAAGCTGAGTTCATCAGGGAAGCCAGCACGACAAGCTCCTCCAGGAGAACAGCCCAAGAGAACCAGCAGCTCCCTGCAGCCCCTCTTCTTCTCCAGCTCTCCCTTTAACTGTGCTGGCAGCAGTCCTCCGGGGCTGCCATACCCAGCACCACTCCGGCTCAGTTCAGCTGCGTGTCACAAGATGACGACCAGTGTCATCCACCACAAAAGGGCAGCCTCCTCCTCACTGCGGTACCCCAAATCCTGTTTTGCTTAGGAATCGAGTGGAGGAAGGGTCTGACCTTCAAGTGACCTCCCAAGGGAATCCACCCTGAGGTTTCCTGACACACCAAGGACCTCTGTGGATTTTCTGTATACAGCCATATCCTCTACAGTTTTGTTACCACAGGCTTATTAAGCAAGGCGCACCTCAAAACAACGTAGGACCAAGGGTCGTGGGGAGGCCAGCACTCTCCCTGGTCAGCTCTGCCTCTGCCTCCCACCTGGTGTCACTGTTGCTGACCCCCACCCCAGATGGGAGGTGGGAGCAGTCTGAGGGCTCTGGGGAGCCCGGTGGTCAGTCACAGCAGAAGCAGGACTTTCTGTAGGAAGTGTACAGGTGCCGCCTCCCTCTCACTTCCTCCTTGGGGCCTGGGAGGGGTGGCCTGTGAGTGGCCAGCTGCTATTTATAGCCCTACTGCTTGCTGTGAAACCCCAGGCCCTCCCAAGAGGGAAGAGTGTGGGGAGAGGGATGCCAGGTGATACTGGGCTTGGTCTGGGGCTGGTGCGCCCAGGTGCAGCGGTCGGAGCGTCAGAGTGAAACACAGTCTGGGAGGCCAGCACGGCCACGGTGTGGAGAAGGCTTCTTCATGGAGCAAGTCTGTGTGTGTTGTATTTATAGACCCTCCATATACAGAGGGCTGCTGGTGACAGCCCATTCCTCTGACTTTGACGGACGGAGAAACTGAGTCCTACAGAGGCTCTGACGTAGCCAGTCCGCAGTCAGGCACCGAGCTTGGGCACCACGGGACTAGAGCTCAGGGTCTGCAGTCTTGTCTAGTGCTGCCGTCCGTCTCCTCGGGAGGAGCAGGGGTGGGATGGGGCACTCTAAGAGCTGTTGGCGTCTCCCTGGCCATTCCCAGGGTCTGGCCTGGGACAGCAGATGGCTCAGGTGTCCAGGACACCGGGTGGGCAGGCAGAGTTTTGAGCGAAAAGAGAATGGGGCTGGGGGGACAAGGAAGGGGCTGCCCACAGGTAAGACTCCCACATCTGGAGCCTCAAAACCTGCATCAGGGCAAGTGAGTCCCCCTCCCCGCCCCCACCCATTCCTGTTGGCCCTGAGCACCTTTCTCTTTGCAGCTGCTCTGGGTTGCTCTTGGGAGCTCAGTGCAAGCTGATTCCACTGGGATAAAGATGGCTGTGTGGATTCTTTCTACCTTCCTTCCCGCCTGTCTTCTTTCCCCATATACTGCGTGTTGGACCACACACCAGTGGATGGTCAGGGTGGTCCTCACTGATCAGGTGAGAGTGGACCGAGACGGGTCACCCGTGTAGATACCCTAGCACTGCAGGCAGAGTGAGGTCCGGAGACGAGTCCTGTGGCTGGGTACAGCAAGTGAGGCAGGCGGCAGAAGAGCAGCAGGAGGAGACTCTGGCAGGGGCCCAGGTTCTCTCTGGGAGCAGCCGAGGAGCAGGCGGAGGGTTCTCAAGGATGGTTAAGCTGTGGCTTAGATGCTGACAGGTCACGCGGCCTCCTGGTGGAAGTCACAATGAGGAAGGTGCAGGCTCAGGAGGGGCCGCGGGAGGCTCCCTGGCTAACAACCCCAGAATCACTCTGAAAGCACATGGTGAGTGGGGTGGGGGTGGAGGGCACGGGGAGTCAAAGCAGCGGGCCCCGTTGCAGGGCAGGGAGGGGGCTCAGCAGGAGAGTCCAAGTGCAGCTTGCTGCACAGTCAGCCTCGTGGCTCTGTGCCACGGCCGAGGCGGCAGCACCCCGGGGTTCCAGAGCAGGTGTACGCAGGGTTGGCTCAGCCTGGCAACTGTGAGCGCCCAGGAAATGCCTGCTGAGGTACAGTGACGCCAATAGTCATAATTCCCTGTGGCCTCTGGCAGGCCCCTTGTCATCTCCAGCTCTGTTTCTGCCTGGTGAAATGCATATAGCGACTGGACCAGTAGGGCCTGAGCTCCCGCTCCCGCCCAGACAGCGGGGACACAGCGAGGACCTACAGATTCCCTGGCACTGCCTCGCCTTTGAGAGGTGATACGTGCTAAGTCAGCAGCCAAAGCTGGAAGGCACTGTGCCCGCGAAGAGGACCACTGGGGGCTGAGGCACACAGGTGGACCAGCGCGGCAGACATTCGAGCGCTGCTCCGGGGAGGCCTCCCGGAGGGATCTGCCAGCTGAGGAATAAAGGAGCTGATGGGGTCTGCCATGCATCGCACGAGGGGCTACGGGGCATTGCTGACAGAGAAGCGCCAGGAGGTGCGGGGTGGCCGTGAGAGCTGTGGGCTCTGCCTGGTGCACACAGACGGCCACCGGTCGTTACAGCAGTGAGAGGTGGCGGTTACTCAGTCTTGGCTGTCTGTCGACACTCATTAAGTGGGCCTCGTCTCCAGAGTGACTTAGAACAAGGCATTACACCCGCCTGCTCACAGCACTCTGACCGCGGGGGCAGAGGGCACTGCCACGTGCGGGCCACGGCCCCCACCCTGGGGTGCTGTCCTCTGCTGAGACGCGCGGCACCGTCAGTGGGGAGGGGCATAGAGACTGTGCGGGTCCGAGCCCTCAGCTCTGCCTGACACTTCCCTGGGCTCCAAGTGAGGGGTGCGGGTGGGGCTCAGAGTGAGGCTGGGATGGCACAGCCCCTTCTGCACAGCTGGGGAACGAGCTCTGGAGAGTTGAGAGCCCTCCTGACGCCAGAGCTGGTTGTTTCTGGAAGCAAAAAAATCCAGGATGTTTTAGTCCTTTTTCTGTTCCTATTACAAAAACTGGGGCAGGAATTTTCTAATTGAAAGTTCAGCTGCCTCACAGCTCTGGTGGCTGAACCTCCAAGAGCACGGGGGTGGCATTTGCCAGCATCGTGGGAGACCCTCGTGCTGGATCATAACGAGGCAGATGCGGTTCCGCGGCAGATAGCACAACCGTGACCTCATCCAGCCCTAACCACCTGCAAAGGCCTCACCTCCAACACCCCTGACACGTGAATCGGAGGACTGGGTAAGTTTCCGACATGAACTTGCGGGGAGAGCCTTCAAATCACAGCGCAAGGCTTATCCTCTGGGGACCTGAGACAGCCTGCCATCCTCCCAGCCCTCACTGGAGGCATCTGGTGTGGATTCTGAGGAGGGCAGAAGAGGTGCCCCTCATGGTGAGAGCTTCCACTTCACTTAGTCCTCATGTCAGCCCTGCCAGGGAAGAAGGATCATCCCCTTTGCAGATGGGGACACTGAGACTTGCAGGTTTGCCCAAAGTGTCACGGCTCTTAAGAGGCCACAGGAAACTTGAATCCAGGCCTTTCTGAAATGACTCAGGTGTGAGGCCAGCTGGTGGGAGGGCAGACTGGCACAAACACTTCGGACAGCAGCTGAGTGATGGGTGATGTTCGTTAAAGCCCAACACACACCTCCCAAGGAGCAGCCTCATTCCCGGGTAAGGGCCCCACAGATACGCAACAGTACAAAAGAAAAGGTATACCACCATTTGCAGTATAATGTGGGCAAAAGAATGCTCACAGCAGTCCTCTTCTGCTGACCCTGAAGGAGCCCAGACACTTCCGTCTGGAATAGAATTCACACATGCCAGCACCCTGGGGCGGCTCTGGGGTGGAACAGTGCCTTGCGTGTCTGAGGTCCTGGGCTCCACCCAGCACACAACACAAAGCAAAAGCAAATACCCCAGCCAGCGGGGGCCCCAGATGGGGCCTGACTGGGGCAGTCCCTTCCCTCCTCCCGTCTCAGGCTCTGCTGCTGGAGACCTGAAGGCGACGCCCAGAGGCCCTCTGCTGCCTCTTCGCCTTCCTCTCCCTCTGCTCACCCAGGGTTGCCCTTCTGGAATCGGGGGAGGGAGGGCCTCTGCCACCCAGTGATAAAAGAGAGGGAGA
Source organism: Dinomys branickii (assembly GCA_004027595.1). Lineage (NCBI taxonomy): Eukaryota > Metazoa > Chordata > Mammalia > Rodentia > Dinomyidae > Dinomys > Dinomys branickii. Next base: position 87,676 of record PVLD010002052.1, read on the forward strand.
CCTGGGCCCCCAGGCGGAGGTGGGGCATGAGCCAGGTTCAATCACTTGCCACGTTACCTTGGGCAGAGCTTACAGCGACCTGACCCCATTTCACAGAGGAGAAAACTGAGGCTCAGAGAAGTCACTTACTAGAGGAGGGCACAGCCTGCGTGTGAAGCCGGGTACCCCAGGCTCCTCCGTGGGAGCCTCTGCCTCCCTCTGGGCTCCCCGTGGTCCTCCCACCTCAGCAGCCCTCTCCTACAGCTCCCTAGGTTGGCAGTTCTCCAAGCATTCTCTGCGCACCTCAGCAGGGACCCCAGTGGGAACCCCAGCTGGAGCCCAGGGCGTTCTCAAGGGTCTGCCGGGTCCTCCAGGGTCAACTGCAGATCTGTGTGAGGTGACTGTTCTCAACCCTTGTACCAGACAGCGCATCCCTGGGGACTGGCCACTGGGACAGAGGTCTTGGTCGAGCTGCAGTGCAGGCCGACACTAAGGAGATTTGCGGAATGGGAAGCAGTGCCTCTCTCCTCACTTGGCGCCCTTCGCCCTGTGCGTAGTCAGTCTCCAGGGCGGCATGTCACGGACCTTGGCAGGTAGGGAGTTTGCTTTTTATGAGTGTTTGCAGTGCATCACGATACCGTTCACTGGGAGGAGCTGGGACAGGCACAAAACTTAACTCTGTCTTCATCCTGTTTGCCTCCTTCCCCTCTCTCCCAGTCTCTCCCCCTCCCTCCATCTCTGGTCAGGATGGAGTTCAGAGTTCGTTATTGTCACTTTGACATGGACAGGTTAAGAAATCTGTCTTTGGGTTTCAACTTCCCTTTCCAGATGTCTTGGTTACTTTTCTCTCGTTGCTGAGACAAAATACCCAACGCCCAAAATGAAGGAAGGAAAGGTTTATTTAGCTTACAGTTTGTGGACGTTTCAGTCCATACTTGGCTGGTTCTGAGGCAGAGTGGCGCATGGCAGAGGGCAAACATTCTTGGCAGCAGAGCACAGCAAAAGTGACCAGCAAAAGGGAGGAATGGCGGCAAGCAGCTTCTTTCCTTCCCTTACATTGTAAATAGGCTCCCCCCCATCCAGGGGGCGGATACCTCTCACATAATCTCCATGCCCTCCTCTTCCACAGGCTCAGGATGTATACAAAGTAAGCACCCTGGCTTCCTGCTGAGTCACTCAGCCAACCTCCAGACTCTCCAAGTTGACACAATGTATCAACCATAACACCAGGTGATCACTGTTGCAGGTGGAACCCACTGGACAGGGGCTCTCTAGGCTCCTCCACAGCATTTGGGACTGGGCAGGGGTCCAGGGCAGGGATTCCGGAGAAGTGTCCCAGGTGGGCAGATGGACGATGCTTCTGCCTCCTCCAGCAGGTGCAGGTGACACAGGTCCAGATTCTCTTAGTCTCCCCTGGCAGACCCCTCATGGGACTGGCAAAAGACTTCCCTGAGTCCACAGAGCCCTCTCAAGCAGCCAGGTGGGAGGCCAGGGACCTCTGCCCAGCAACAAGAAGAGCCAGGAAGCTGGGTGCACAGCACAGCTTTGTGCAGGAGCATCCTCCTCGTCCTCTTTGCGGGGCCGCAGCCGCCCCCTTCGCAGATGTGCGCAGCTGTACTCTTACCCCGCTCCTGTCCTTACCCCCAACTGTCCGTGAGGGGACAAGCAAGGAAGAGTGGGGACACCCAGGGGCTGGAGGCAGCCAAGGAAACAGGATCACTAAGTTAGCGTACGAGACTGAGACCAGGTGAGTGATGTTGGGGATGCAGTGGCGGAACCCCAAGAAAGACTCAAGTCTTTCATCAGATCTTTTCAATTTTTCTGGGACTCTAAGATCACTCCAAAATTAAAACTTCATTTTAAAAATGTCAAGCTAGAGCTCCGCAGTAGGGCACTTGCCTAACAGACACCAGGCCCTGAGTTCCAGCCCCAGTACTCAAAAAAAAAAAAAAAAAAGTTTTTAAAAAATTTAAAAGTGGGAAACAGCATGGTGACATGTGCCTGTGGTCCCAGCTACTGAGGCTGGGACAAGAGGAGAAAGCTTGAGCCCAGGAGGTCAAGACTTAGCCCAGGCAACACCATGAGAACCAGCTTCTAAACAAACAAACAACCCAACCCAACCAAAACAGAAACTGTAATTGTTACTCATGGGGTGTTGAGAGTTAGAACAGTGCCATCCTCAGACAGGCGCAGAGAGGTTGGGAGACATGGGTGTGTTCTGCTTCTAGAACTAGGGCTGGTGTGTTCTTGTCCCATCTGCAAAAGCCCTTTAAGACACACGCTGATAATAATAATAATGCCATATCTTAAGGACTTTTCAAAAGTTTAATTAACAAAATCGAGGTCAGGAAGGGTTTACTTTGGCTGCGGGCCCTCACCTACTTTGTAGCTGTGAGCCATCGCTGCTGCCCCTGTGCTCTTCCAGACGTCTCAGCCTGGAGAGGAGAGCATTAGCCCAGACCCAGGACACCCCGTATCTCCCTCCCCGAGAGCTGGGCAGACCTGCAGTTCCAGTGGAGAAGGCCAAGGAATTGTTACGGTTGTGGCTTGGATAAATGTTCCTAGAAGTCCACGTGTTAGAAAGCTGTGGTACTTCAGATACCACAGTCTTTTTGCCTTAGCTCAGCCATCTCAGAGTAGCATTTGGCTTTTTTTTTTTTTTTTTTTTTTTTGAGACAGGGTTTCACTATGTAGTTTAGGCTCAGCTTGAACTCACTGTGTAGCCCAGGCTGGCCGTGAACTCACAGTGATTCTCCTGCCTCAGCCTCTCGAGGGTTGGGATTATAGGCATGAGCCTAAGAGTAGCATTTGAATATTTATGTCTTGAGCTCTCTTCCTTAGATATGGTCTTTTTATCCATTTCCAAGTAATGACTTGTTGGGGTCGGGGATATATCTCAGTGGCATAAGTGCTTACCTGGCAAGCCTGAGGTCATGAGTTCAATTTCCGGTACAAAAAAAAAAAAAAAAAAGCCAAGTAATGGCTTATCTTGTCAACAAGACCGGGATGTTTTGAGGGCAGACATGTTTCTTCTAAATATTTCTTCTAGAGGAGCTGCCATAGGAAGCTCACTCTTTATCTGGAACAGCCTTTGAATGGAGCTGGCTGAAATAGTGAGTTCCAACTCCCTGAGGATTCCCGGCTGTGGAGCCTGTGCAGGATGACCCCATAGGACCGAGGTGTGTAGTCCACCACCCAGTGTCCTGTCCTCCACAGGATATGGCTGAGCCGGGCTGCAGCCCTGGCACCCTCCGGGGATCACATCTCTGCCACGTCCTCCCACGGGCCTGCCACGGGCCTGCCAACAGAAAGGTGCTCAGTGACTGTCTTCAGTAACAAGAGGAAAACCTTCAAAGATCAAGTCCTAGCCCTACCACAGAGTTCTGAAACTTCTAGTATTTGACCGATATTCATGGACTTCCTGCTCTGTGCCGGGCTCCATGATAGGGGCTGGGAACACAGGATCAAATCCAGCATGGTCCTGTCAGGGCCCCTCGTGAATCTCCTTCCAGTCTTCCAGCTACACTGGGCCCCAGAAACTTCCACTCACCAGGGCCCATGTTGCTGACTCGGGGCTTCCCAGGTAGAGCAACCAGGGCTCTTCTGCCTGCCTGCAGGGCGAGGCAGAAGTGCCAGCATTTCACATGCCTGAGAGAACCCTTCAGGCAAGGGGACAGGTGAGACCTGTGTGTAAACGCCCAGCCCTCGTGACTGCATGTTCCCACACTATTTTCCAGTTTCCTCAAAGCCTGTCCCAGCTGCCCGTGTGCTTGCTGCCAGGACAGCATGCCCTGTCCCTCTGCTGTGACTCTTCCTTGGGTCCCTTCTCTACTGTCTGGTCCACGACTCTCAAGTAAACCTCTGGTTCTTAATCTTCCCGGTATCTGCTTACGAGGAGCCAGATCAACACAGCCCTATCCCCTCCGAACCTGACAGGCAAAAAGGTTCAGATTTTCAGAGCATGGTGGATGCACTATCAGTAAAGTGTAAGCAAATGTTATATATAAATATTCCCAAATATGGAAAACGGTATGACCCCATAAAATATGAAACACTTAAGACCCCATTTCAAATAAGGGATACTCCGCCTGTAGTTTATTTCTTTTTTTTTTTATTTTAAAGAGAAAAAAACAGTAACAAAATAACAACAACAAAGACAAAGACAAAACAACAGAAAAACATAAAAAATAATACAGGACTTGAAGACTAGATGATAGGAATGAACAATGGTCGTTATATTACATATTGTTCTCTTTAGTGAAGTTGCTCAGATGACCAGATGTAAGAATGCAAGACTGATCCAACCATTAAAGAGAATAAAAAATAATAAAAAATGGTATTTTGCCAGAAAAACTGAAAACATTGTACCACAGATATATGTTCATAAAAGCACAATTTGTTGTAGCTAAAACTTGGAAACAGCCCATCTGTGGAGAGACGAGTAAAAAAGATGTGGTATTTTAATACAACAGTGTTACTCAGCTATAAAAAAGATAAACTTGTCAGGCATGTTGGTGCACATGTGTAATCTCAGCACTCAGAAGGCTGAGGCAGGAGGATCATAGCAAGTTCCAGACCAGCCTGGGCTACAAAGTGAGCTCAAGGCCAGCCTGAAATGCATAGCAAGACCCTGTCTCAAAAAGACAAAAAGAAAAAAAAAATGAAGATAAACTTGAGGGCTTTATAGGTAAATGGATACAACTAGAGATGATCCTCATAAGTGAAATAATTCAGATCCGCATGTGTAAACATCATATTGTCTCCTTAGTAAGAACCTGAAAGAGTAAATAAAAACCAAAAGATACAATAGATGTGAAAGAGAAAGAAATTGCTCAAAGGAAGGAACCACTGGGATGAAGGAAAGGAGAAAAGAAAGAAGGAAAAAAACATACATATATGGATGGCTGGGATAATTGTACTGCTGATGTCTATTGGTATACCAAAAGGAACAGTTAATGCTTACTTATTTTCCTTGACCAATTTTGCATGCTTACATCTGGTAATCTGAGCAACTAATTTGAAGACAGCAATAGGCAATATAACAACCACTGGTGAATTCCTACGATCTTGTCTAATGAATTCCTACGATCTTGTCTAACCGCCTGTAGTTTTAAGCTGTGGCGAGGGTGTGTGGGGAAGAACAGGGCACATTTAAGAGACCATGAGTACAGTGGCAAGTGTGTTAGGTGAGGGCGAGGCTTCCTCTAGAATGCAAAGTCAGGGCATGAGTCAGCTTTACATTACTGTCACGAAATACTTGAGACAGTCCGTTTAAAAAGAGGAAGGAAAGGGCCAAATGTGATGGTACTTGCCTGTAATCCCAGCACTAGGAAAGCTGAGGCAGGAGGCTCACCGTGAACTTAAAGTCATACTGGGGTGCACAGTGAGTTTAAGCCCAGCCTGAACTACATGGCAAGATCCTGTCCCTCGCAAAACAAAACCAAGCCAAACCAAAGAATGTTGTCACTGCCAATCCCCCTCTCTGTCCTTACTCTCAGATGCAGCTGCCTCTGCTCTCTTCCTCCCCTATTTCTAAACTACATTCTTTTCTTCTCCTCACTCTTTCCAGGCTCCTCTACATCCCAGCCTACTTGTTATCACTACCAACCCTTGTCTTCTGGCTTACTGGAGGGCGGGGAGAAGGTGTGGAACTGTCAGAGCAAGCTTTCGGTTATAACAGTGACACGTGGCTGGCTCTGCAGATGCTGATAGAACTGGCAATTGCTCTCTTATGAGGCAGCAACTAGGACTGATTTTGTTACACTCATAGGCCGAAGAAAGATACACACCCAACAGGAAGACGAGTCTAACTAAAGAGATTACCGCAGTAGTGACAGTTTCTCTATTCTGATTTTCAACCCAGAGAGTAAATACAGTAGAGACACGATAAAGCAAGGCAGCATGACCCTCAAAGCCCCCTAGCCCCCGAAAAGCCGATCTCATGGGCAACGACAGAGGAAGCTAAGATAAAGCACTAAAAAACCTAATGATGAAAATATTTGAAAAACAAAAAAAAAAGAAACACATAAGATGTTCAGTCAGCATTTATTAATAAAATGGTCAATGAATTTAAGGAAGAAATGAACAAATGAGTTAAATGAGACAATACAAGCTATGAGTGATCACAATTGTAAAGAATTAAAAATTATGAAAAGAAAGCAAGCAGGAATACAAGATATGGAAATTTATTGGAAAGCATAAGTAGCCGACTTGACTGACATGAGACAGTGTCAGAAGTAGAAGACAAGACGGATGTAGCAGATCATAAACTCAGTGGTACCCTAAAAACTACATGATACTAGGCAGACTGGTTCAATCAGCTGCTCACTGACTCCAAACAAGAAACCTCAGAATTATAGGAAAATAGAAAAACCAGAAGATGAATCAAAAGCTGTAAAATTTTATCACTGAAACTATGCAGAAAACTTCCCAAATCTAAGGAAAGAATTCAAGGACAAGAGGCCACAAATAGCCACAAGCAGAAAAGAACTTCTCCACAACACACCACAATATAAATTCCAGAAATTCAACAAAAGGAAAAAAAATGAAAAGCTGTTAGAGGAAAACAAAAATTAACCTATAAAGGCAAAATTCTCAGAATAATAATGGACTTCCCAGCATAAACTTCAAAGGCTAGGAGAGCATGAAGCAGTCTTTCAAGTCCCAAAAGAAAATAATTGTCATAATTTCCATTAAATTTCCAGGCAAAATTAGCCTTCAAAAGAGGTTTTATATGACAAAGCAATCCTAAAGAAATACATGACCACTAAATTAGTATTGCAGAAAATACTTAAAGGAATCCTAGACTGGGACGAGAAGACCACCAGCACCAGAGTCCAAAGGAAATTATATAGTACATCTAACTGGGAGAATAGTTAAACAAAAGGAAAAAAAATATTAAAAAGGAAATCAGCACTGGAAAAACGGTGCAATGACAAGACTCAGTAAACACCTTATAATAATATTTTCAGTGTTAACAATCTCAGCTCCCCAGTCAAAAGACAGACTGACCTAGTGGACCAAAAAGCAAAATGAAGCCACATTACCTACGGGAGGCATGCCTCATCCCCGAGGAAGCCCACAAAATGAACAGAAAGTGGAAAACGCTACTGCGTGCCCCAGAGCCTGACAGCAAGCAGGAGCCTGCTTCTTTTCAGATACAGCAGACTTCAAGCCAAAACTGACCAGAAGAGACAGAGAAGGCTGCTGCATACTAGTAAAGGGGCCAGTTCAGCAGGGAGAGATAAGCACTGCAAATGTTCATGCACCAAACGCTGGTGCAGTCAACTTCATAGAAAATTATTGGACACAGAAGAACAGATACACAGCAAGAGACAGCAGCAAATTTCAATACCTCACTGTCACAATAAAAAGACCAACCAGACCAAAAAATTAACAAATAACAGAGTTAAACCACTCCATTGAGCAGACTGGCTTAATAGATACCTGCAGTGTTTCATCCAACAATGACAGGTACACATTTTTCTCAGCAGCAGACAACTTTTTTTATAAAATAAAACGTATCTGTGGCCATAAGGCATGCTTAAACAAATACAAGCAAATTGAAATAGTCCCCTGCATACTATCAGATCACGGTGGAGAGAAGATAGGGACCAACAACAAAAGGAACCACAGAAAACTACATAAACGCATGGAGATTAAACAATACATTATTAAGCCATCGATGGACCACAGCAGAAATCAGAGAACAAGTAAAAAGGTCTAGAGTCAAATGACGGTAGATGTATAATATACCAAAAACCAAGAGACAGTGGAAGCATTCCCCAAAGGAAAGTTCATGCCTGGGAATGCACACCCTAAAAGCATAGAGCAATCCCAGATAAATAACCAAAAACTGCATCTCAAGACCCTAGAAAATCAAGAGCAATCCAAGTCTGAAATTAGTAGAAGGAAAGAAACTGTGAAGCTCAGAGTGGAAATGAATGAAATTAAGATTAAAAAGATCTATTAACCAGAGGTGGTTCTTTGAAAAGATAAATCCTAGCCAAACTTACCAAGGAAAGGAAAAAACCTTTCTCAATGCAATTAGAAATGAAACAGGTTAAATCACAACTGACACCACCTAAATCCAACAATGATAAGAAACCAGTTTGAAAATTTATTTTCCAATAAATTGTGGAGCCTAGAAGAAATGGAGAAATTCCTGGACACATATGGATTAGCAAATTTGAACCACGAAGATATAAAAGCCCCAAGTAGACCAGTAATTTATCACACTAAATGGAGAAAAATTAAAAACATTTCTTCGAAAATCAAGAACAAGACAAAGGTATCCACTTTTACTACTACTGTTCACTATATTTTTGAAGCCTTGGAGCACTCAGGCAAGAGAAAGAAATAAAAGGGACATGTATAAGAAAGAGAAATCAAGCTATCCTCATTCACAAGCTATAAAATCTTTTACATAGAAGAGCCAAAAAGTTCCACTAAAAGACTCCTAGAATTAATGAACAGATTCAGCAAAGTGATATAATACAGAATAAACACAGTGGTGTGCCTGTACATGAAAAACGAAACCAGCAAGAAAGAAATTGGGAAAACAACCCATTTCAAAAAACTAAATACCTAAGAATTAACCTAGCATAGTACTAGGAGTACCTAGAAATTAACCTAGGATAGCACTAGAAATTAACCCAGTATACTATTTTTAGTATAATATAATGTAGTGTAGTACTCTTAGTATAGTACAGAATAAATTTAGTATAGTACTCTGGCAAAGGGGATTGGCAAGGACATCAGAAAATGGAAAGATACCCCCGTTCCTGGAGAGATAGAACCAATACTGTCAAAATGGCCATATTACAAAATGAATATATAGATTATTTCAATTCTGATCAAAATACCAACAGCATTCTTTGCAGGACTAGAAAAAACAATCCTGAAATTTCTATGGAACCAGAAGAGACCCAGAATCACAAAAGCAATGCTGGGCAGCAAGAGCAAGGCAGGAGGCATCACAGTCCAATGGCAAGGTATATTACAAAGCTGCAGTGATGAGACGCAAAGCGTGGTGCTGGCGCAAAAACAGCCTGCGGGTCAAGGAAACAGAACAGAGAATGGAGAAAGAACCCCAGGCACATTGAGCCATCTGCTCTGAACGCACGCTGGAGAAAAGACAAATGATGCCGGGAAAGCAGGCTCCGCACACGCAGAAGCATGAGTCTAGAACCCTATCTTTCACCATGCACCAGAATAAAATACAAATGGATCAAAGACAAGATATTAAAGCAGAAATGCTTATCTTCTGGAAGATAAAATAGGTAAAACTCTTGAGAATGCAGGCATAGGCAAAGACTTTCGGGCCAGAACGGCAAATGCACAAGAAATGACATCAAGAATCAATAAAGGAGATTACATCAACGTAAGAAGCTTCTGCACAGCAAAGGAACAGCCAACAGAGCGAAGAGACAACCTACAGGATGGGGAGAAAACTTTGCCAGCTGCTCCTCCTTGGGCTCATGTCTAGATCTATAAAGAAGCCCCCCAGTCGGACCTTCCAAAATAAGAGGCCAATGACAAAACAGGCAACTGAAATGAGCACACACTTCTCAGGAGAAACACAAATGACCCATAAATACATTTAAAAATGTTCAGCATCTCTGGCCATTAGAGAAAGGCAAATCAAAGCAACACTGAGATTCCATCTTACTCCAGAAAGAACGGCCCTCACCAAGAGTCAAAAACAGCCAACACTGGTGAAGTTGTGGGGGAAAGGAACACCCTTCTACACCGTTGGTGGGGATGTCAGAGTGCGATCAGTACGGGATTCCTCCACGCACTAAAAAGAGAATTCCATTGACTCAGCCTCACCCCTTCCATGTATCTTCCTGGAAGAGTTAAAGGCATCGTACTGAGTGACGCATGGATATCTTCGTTTGTAGCAGCAGAGCTCATAACAGCTAAATCTTGAAAGTGACCTGCATGTCTCTCAGCAAATGACTGCCTCAGGAAAATGTAGTCCGTGTACACAATGGAGTCCTACTCAGCTACAAAGAAAGACCAAGTAGAACCCTTTGTAGGACATGGATGCCCCTGGGGACCATGATGCTAAATGAACTAAACCAGACACTGAAAGGTAAATACTGCGCGGTTTCTCTCGTGTGAGAATCCCAAAGTGTGATTAACTTGAGGTGTAAAATGAAAGACAGAGGATGGGAGACAGGGAGGAAAACCTGGAGATGTCACGGGGAGAGAGGGGGGAAGAGCGGAGGAGGATGAAGCAAAGAAGCTTAAGACGCGATGTGCATGTGACCGACTTCCCGCCTTGTGTGTGTTCGTTATGCACCACAAACGTGTACCATTTTGAAAAAGAAAAAGTAAGATGTCGTGTACCTGCTTACTGTTACACAGTCATTCTTCTCTATCTGGCAGCAATTGTTTCTGGGAACCACCTCTCCACATGAGAGTCCATACATACTTGGTCCCTTGTACAAAATGGCACAGTAATCCAGGCATGGTGGTGCACACCTGTAATCCCAGAATTCTGGAGGCTGAGGCAGGAGGATTGCCATGAGTTTGAGGCCAACTTGGACTACATAGGAATTTCAAGGCCAGCCTGACTACATAGCAAGACCCTGTCTCAAAAACGAAAAGAAAAATCATATATTTGCATACCTACCCACATCCTCTTTATATTTTAAATCGTTTCTAGATTATACATTGTACTTAATATAACATCAACACTGTATAAAAAGTCATATTGTTTAGGGAGTAATAACAGGAAAAAATAGTCTTACATGTTCAGTGCAGATGCAATTACTTTCCAGACATATTCAATCGAGTGTGGTGGAATCTGTGGATGCAGAACCTGCACACAGAGGGTTATCCCCATAAATCGAGTATTGCTAAGATTCTGACTACGTATGAAATAAAAAGCATGGGGGCTGGGGATATAGCTCAGTGGAATAAGCGCCTGCCTAGCAAGCGCAGGGTCCTGAGTTCGATCCCCAGTACCGCAAAAAAAAAAAAAAAAAAAGAAATAAAAAGCATGGGGACAGTAAGAAGCCATTAGAGAGTTTTCCAAGGGCTGACACTGCCGTTCAATAGTCTCAAGTATTTTGTCACAGTAACAGAATGCTGACTGACACGAAATTCAAGCCGATGCTTCCTGAAAGGCAGCCAGAGCAGGATCTCACCATTCCTACCCTGGGCACTTGTGTCCTCTGCCACTCTGGATCCAGAGCCAAGACCACCTCTGTGGGTTTAGGGGCCCAAAGCCACCTCCACCTTTACATGGGAAAAGAGGGAAAATAGAAATTGACCTTCAACAGTAGCAGCTGATTAAGCTCAAGTCTTGCAACAAGAAGGGTCTAAAGTGTTCGATTCTCCTTTACCCACAACTTTTGAACTCTGCGTCTGCAACCTGGGAATCACCAACCTGCCTGTTCCATCTGCTCCTGTTACTGCCCGGGCTTCATCACCACCCAGGAGGTGCGTCCGCCTCCTCCCCAAGGGGAGGTTCCCTGTGGGGCGAGCTGCACTGGAGACGCTACTTTGTTGTTCCCAAGCAGGGCACGAACTTGGCCCAGTCCGCCTCAGTTCAGAGGGCCCTTGTCTGCTCCAGGAGCTGGATATTTCCATCAGCCAATAAACAGTTCCCCCTTGCTCCCAACACACCCCATGGACCCTTCTAGTCCACTGCGATGCGAAGTCCCCTCTCTCCCATTGCACCGACTGTCTCTCCTCCGTGGGGGCCTTCGGTGCTATCATCACCCCGGCAGAGGCTGCCCGAGCACTGCCCAGGCCCTCTGCGCCCTCCCCGGCTCCTGGTCCTGCCCTCCACCTCCTGCTTTGCTGTCTCCCTTAGCCACCCTGCCCTCTACACACTCGGGCTCCCGCTGTGCAGGAACCTGTGACTGAAGCTTGCTGGGCCCCGTGTCCCTGAACGCTGGAGGCCCACGGTTCATGTCTGTGGACTTTGCGGGTGGAGGGCTCGGCCTCTCACCCTGCCTGTCCTCTCTGAGGGACAGGGGCTTCTGAGCAGAAGACTAACACAGCCAGCAGGAACTTGGGGTCCTATCTGGGGCCCAGTTACTGTTCTCAGGGCTTCCAGCCCAGAACTGGTGAGAAAAGTACAGAAGCTGAGGCCTCAGATTTGTGGGAGCAAACCCCAGCCCCCTACTTCCTGCACTACATGCCCAATGCTCTGTCTCTCTAACCCCGACTTTCTCATCTGCAAGAAGGGGACATGGGGACATCTCTTACCCTGAGAGTGGAATGACTTAAAAATCAGGTTTGTCCCAGGCACATAGTAGGTGCTCAACTAACTATAGTAGCTCATTGTTAGCTAATACGTACCCCCGTCTCTCTCTTCGGAGGCAGCAGCCTCACCTATACCACAGACCCAGCTCCCCTTCCCAGCTGGGGGCCCCACGGAAGGGACACAAAGGCCTCGGCACAGACTCAGCCGCAGCCACCTTCTTTCTCTCGCTCACTTGCCAGTTGTGTGTTGAGTGACTTTCGAGGGTCAGGCTCCAGGTGCCAGGGGCCGGATGATGGGGCAGGCAAGGCCTGGCCTTCCGGAGCTCACGTTCTGGCTGGGGGAGCGGGCAGCACTGGGCTGGCAGAGGCGGAAATGCACCTGATGGGGACTCTGGTCAGGGGTGCAGAGGTTTCCCGGGACAAAAAAAAGTGACAGAACAACCTACCAGAGGGGGCAGCAGGACAGAAGCCCCAACGGGGCCCCGCAGCGCCCCAGGCCTGTCTGAGGGGAGTGGATTCGATGTGGTGCGGCAGGACAGGAGAGCACTGGCAGGCCCAGACCAGTGCTGCTCTTGGTCATCCTGTGTCTCCCCCCAGCACCGCTGTGGGTCACTGACCTGTGCATGGCGCCTACTCCCTGCATCAGTGACAACTTCCCTGTGGGCTCCTTCTTCCCACGAAGGACCTGGTCCATTGATTCTCCGTCCCCAAAAGGGTCACCTCGGCCAGCAGAACCCAGAGCAGTCAGAACTCGGGGGTTCTGCTCGCTTGTTTTTAATTTCCATTTCTCTGCATCCACTCAACCAATACTAGTGGTAGGTATGCTGTGTGCCGAGCACTCGTGGGGTTCTGAGGACAAACCGGGAGCTTTGGTGCTCGGAAGAGGTCCGCAGCCTCAACTTTCCCACATAAGAGGTGTGTGGGCCGGGGCCGGGTCCCGAGGGCCCACCCACCTGCAAGATGCTTCTCTTCTGGAGTCCGGTGACGATGCTGCTGCAGGTAACTCTTTGCCCAATATCACATTACAAAGAGGACGAGAGAGCGAGATCTAAAGTTTCTAGAATGTTTGGTCCTATAATTCCACCTCCCAGCCTGTGTAAAGCCAAGTCCCAAACCAGAAAAGGCTAAAAGGCCCCAACCCACCCTCCCTCCTGAGCGCATTTAGCTGTCCTCTCTGCCGCCTAGCTCAGAAGCCTGGCCTGACTCAGAAACCTGAGAGCTATTTGCAAGGCTGCACTTTTTGGTTAACAAATGAATTCTCTGCTCAGAGCCATCAGGACTGGGAGGTCGGGGTACCAGGACATGACAGCCCATCTTCCCCTTTCTGTGAGGGCCTCTGGGCACGGGGTGGGCTGTGGAGAGGCAGTGCTGTGTGGAGAGTGACAGATCCCTTAAAACTCTACAACTTTAGCAAGTCACGGTGCCTCTCTGACCCTCGGTCTCATCTTCAGCAAAATGGGAATAAAATAAAGAAAATCCTGATAGGGTTACATAAGATACGTCAAGTGGTATGTGGCAAGCAAGTATTACTATTCCTACAAATGTAAGGACATTGTGAATTGAGAACAGTTACATTCTCTCCATGACCAGTAGCTAATGCACACCTCTTCTGGCTTCGGTGGGGGTTAGGGGCCCCAGGACCTCCACAGGAGAGACTGAACAGGCTCTCCCTCAAGTCCCGGGACACGGAATCCTGGCTGTAGTCTCGCCTGTCCTTCCTCCAGGCAGGTGAGTGACTGCAGCTTCAGGGCACTGGGAGCTGAGGCCTTTGCCTCAGCGGCCTAAACTGTGCTCAGGAAATGCAAATCGAAGCAACAAGACACCCTTTGTCACTTACTAGCTGGGCAAGAGCTAAGAATCTGACATTACCTCATGCAGACAGGGCTTTGGGGAAACGGGACAACAGCACACTGCCAGCAGGAGCTTTTAAGTGTGGTCATTCGGACCCTGCCCACCGAGATTAGGAAAGTGAAGAACCCGATTCCATTCGGGAATCTCTGACCTAGCAGACTCTCCCCATACGGAGGCATGCACAGGTCTGCTCGCAGCAGGGCTGCCGGCGGCAGCAGGGAATGGGAAACAGGCTAAATGTTCCTGCGTAGAGGGGGCGCTGAGAGGAGCGAAGGCAGGGTCCCACAGAGCCGTGGGGGAGCTAGGAGCTGGAGCGGTGGCCCAGCAGTGGAGCCGTTTCTGGCCACGGAGGTCCTGAGTCCATCCTAAATACTGCAAACATTTGTGAAATAACTCATGGAAAATAACACTGTTTAGTAGACAGGTATCTGCCAAAGTGTTCAGCAATGTTGTATCGTAACGAGCACAGTGCTTTCTGTTTCCCCACAGGAAGGAAGCTCGGTAAAGATGGAGGCAGGTGTGGACAGGTAGATCCTCAAATGCAAAGAGTTGCCAAGCCAGGGGGCATGTCATGGGCATTCGTTATGTTTCCCTTTCAAGATGGCTCTTGTTTTTTAATTATTTCATAATAAAAAGTGACCAGGAGTGTGGGTAGAACTACTTATGTGTAATCCCAGCACTCCAGGAAGCTGAGGCAGAAGGACCGTAGGTTTGAGCCAAGCTTGGGCAAATTAGTGACTTAGTAAGACCCTATCTCAAAATGAAATATTTTTTAGAAAGGGCTGGGGATGTAGTTCATGGCAAAGGTCCTGGGTTCAATATCCAGTATGAGAAAAATTTGAGGGAAATTTTTTAAAAGAGAAAGAGTGCCTAGGTCTTTCCACAGAAGGTTGAGGGCTCTCACTGTAAAGAAAGTTTCCTTCTTTGAATTGAGTTTTGCTAAAATAATGGTATCTGGCATTGCTGAGAAGTAAGTGCCAATGGAAGGAACAGCTAGGTTGGCGGCATAGGAAATCCAGCACTTCTGAGTTGGTCTATGTAAATTGCAGTAATGAAAATGAGGGCTTTCACTGCACTCTGAATAGTCTAAGAAATATCCTATTTTGGATACTCTTGTTTTTCTCTTACCTCCAGAACCGACTCAGAGAAGCAACAGGGCATGGCTCAGTCGAAGGGGCCTGGCCTGGTCACGGGTCTTCAGGGTGACCAGACGGTACCACCCCGGTGCGTGTGAGATAGTGTCACTGTCTCACAGTACTGTTCACAGTGCTGAACAGTCGCGCTTACAGAGCTCAAGCCCTTCAGAGAGACATGAAGAAATTAAAATATATATCAAACCAACAGCTGTAGATCAAAGCTTGGAACATAGTGAGAACTACACAAATTCTTCCTAATATCATGACTCCTAGTGAACATTTTGCTTATTTATTATTTTTAAAATTATTATTATTAACTTGTGGTATGAGGGATTGAACTCAGGACTTCTGCACTGAGCCATATTCTCAGCCCTTTTTTTAAATTTTTCATTTTGAATCAGGGTCTCACTAAGTCACTAATTTACCCAGGCTACCCTCAAACTTGTGATTTTCCTACCTCAGCTTCCTGAGGGCTGGGATTACAGGTGTGCACCCCATGCCTGGCCCAAATGAGCAGTTTAAGAGCTTGTTAAAAATGATCTGACCTGAATGCCAAGATATACTAAATTTTAAAAACTCATGCAAAAGAGTCAGTGTGTTTAATTTGTATTCGCCAGTAATTGAGTAAAAACATGGTGGCGGGAGAGGATGGGGAAAAGAGGGGAAATTTATTACCCAGTGACACACACATGCGCCCGAATGCTCGGGCTTGGCCAGAAGGCTGGAAATGGTGGGTCTGAAGTGTCTGGATGAGAGAGAAATGTACTTATGATGGTATTTCTTTTTACACTTTTTGAATTTTTCCTTTGTCATGTGTGCACTCTGTTTAATTTCATATACGTAAGTGACCCAGCTCCTCAGCCCCGACGTTCTAAAACTCACCTGCCACCTTGGCTGTGGGGCTTCTACTTAGAGGCCTGCCTGCCCCTGGGGGATGGTGCAGCAAGGGCTGGTTTCAGAATGAGGTTTGGAAAGTGAAGAATGAGGCTCAGAAACCCGCAGTGCTGCTGGAGGAAGCTCTTGCCGACAAACCCTCAAAAAAAGTGATCAGCAATGAGACAGGAGGACCTGTTCCCTTCAGCTCCCAGCATCCCAGCGCCAGGCCCGACTGGGTGTGTCTGATTTCAGGCAGGGAGCATGCTGGCATTGAAACCCCAAAGTACTCAGTGTGACAGAAGGACAGGTGTGGCTCTGGACAGCAGCACCAGACTGGCCGGGGCCAATTCCATTTCTGTTTCATTTTGGTTTTTTGTCTCTTGGAGACTGGGTTTCATTATGGGACTCAGGCTGTCCTTGAACTCATTTTGTAGCCCAGGCTGGCCTTGAACTCACAGTGATCCTCCTGCATCAGCCACCCAAGGGCTGGGATTACAACTGGACTGCATCACGTATGTCAGGCAACTGGGCTGCACCACCATGCCCAGCCCTGTTGCGTTTCTGGAAGGCACAGACAGCTCAACAGGTGGATAGGAGTTTCTAACCGAGCCAACCTCAGGGGCCAGATGCCTGTGAGGGAGCAAAGCCCCATGCTGGAAGGCAGAGGCACATAGCACAGGCATTCAGAAGTCGCGCTGGGCTCCCCCACTTTCAACAGGCAGACTGTCCCTGGTAATGGGGTCTCCTGGTCACCTCCTTTAAAACCCAGCTGTGGTTCTGTTACTTTTCACTGACACAATGATGAAAATCTCCCGCATAAGGCTAAGGTCCTCTTGGAACACCAACCCTAGCTCTGCAGTGCCAGGAGAAGCCACTGTGGTGACTCAAGGCCCTCAGACTTCTCCAGTACCTCATCCTTGGCCTGTGATTCTGGGCAGCACAGAGCGGGCGTGCATGTGTGCCTGCAATTTCCTTTTGGTGCTGTTTTACTGACAGTAAAGTACCAAGCTGTAAACTACATCTTTCACTGTACAGTCTGCCCTGATGAGCTTGTCAGTCCATGTCACTCTAGTTGCTGTGGGTCTTGCTTTCCGTGGCCTCTGCCTGTTACTAGCCATATACTGTGCAAGGACATTGAAATTGTTCCCAGCCTCCTGCTGTCAGTAGCAAGGCTTCAGAGATGCAGAATTTCTGGGGCACAGGGGAGGTAGGTGTTTGGTCTGTATTTTAATGGCCTGACTCTCTCCCCTCCAAAGTGGTGCTGCCCAATCACATCCTTCAATGGGAAGTAGATTCACCTTTCCGTAGATCATCTCCAGCACTTGACAGGATCAGATTTTAAAACTCTGCCAACTGATGAAGGAAACATAGCCCCACACCCCACTGCTTGGTGCCAGCGATCACACCTAGGACCTCACGTATGTCAGACAAGCATGCCACCACTGAACTACATCCCCAGCCCTCTTCCAGATATTTTGAGCTATGCACTGTTGTTAACTGTAGCCACCCTGCTAGCAATAAGACACCAGAACTTACTCATTCATTCTGTCTGGCTAACCTGGTACTTGTTGACCAGCAGCTCTCCTTCCCCAGCCTCTGGGGCCACCATCCTACCCCCAGCTTCTGAGATCAAATTCTGTAGATTCCACATATGAGTCAGAACATGTGGGGCTTTTGTCTTTCTGTCCCTGGCTGTTTCACCTAGCATCAGGTCCCCCCGCTCTGTCCATGCTGAGGCACATGGCAGGATTCCCTTCCCTACAAAGGCAGAACAGTATCCAACAGGGACATGTGCCGCATTCTCCTATCTGAATCTGCCGGTGGACAGGCAGGTCAGTTCCGTATCTGGACTATTGTGAACAGTGCTGCAGTGGACCTAGGAGTGCCTGCTGGGTTTCTCTCCGCTGGCCGGTTTTAGAAGGCTTGGAAAGCCCAAGAGCCAAACTATGACACTCGGTAATAAGGGCTACAGGGTTAACCCTTGATGATGTCATTGTGAAGAGCTGAGTGTGCCAGGAGCTTGCTCTAAGAACGTGACTGTCAAATCCTTTCATGTCCACGATGGCTTGTGAGACAGGTAATGTTCTATACCCATTTCACAGAACAGAACATGAAGGTGCAGAATATTACCTATGTAAACTGACATCAAAGCCTAGTACAGACTCAAGACTCAAACTCGGGCTCTTTGACGCCAGTCCTCAGCCTCTCCAGTGCTCTGGCAGGGGTGAGGAGAGGGCTAAGGAAGGACAGAGAATGGGCACCCACAGGGCTGGGGCACCAGGATGGCTTCTGGGTGGCAGTGCTGCCTCCAGCCCACCTTGAAGAAGGGGCAGGAGGAGAGGATCGGGCAAGGAAACAAAAAGTTTGTTCGGGACTGGGGAAGAGCCTGGGCCACGCAAGTCTTAGGCTAGGTTCCCCAAGAGTTGTCCTGGCTTGGGGAGAGCGGTGGGGCAGGAGAGACTGACCCTGAGGTGGGCCAGGGGACATCTGAAGCTACCTGGCCACACCAGAGATGTCTCACTCCACCGCCAAGGGTTGGCGTGGGAGTGGGGGATGCTCTGTGCCAGACAGTGGACAGCGTGGTGGGAACCGATCCCCGTGCACCCTCGCTGCCCAGTCTGGCTCCGGGGCTGCGTGCGCAGGCGCGGAGGTGGGAGGGCGGCAGCTGATTTACATCCTCCAGGTTGAGGGGAAAACCCAGGAAGTGCAGCCCAGGCACTAATCAAATCTCAGGCTAATAATAAACCCCCTGAGTAATGAGTGGTTGGAGCCAGAGCAGACGAGGGCCAGAGCCGCAGCGGCCGGACGCACATGGTGAGTAGAAGGACCCGTGGCGAGGTGGGAAGGGACCTCCAGGCTGCGGGTTGTATGTGTGCAGAGCCCGAGTCTGGGCTCTTTGGGGTGTGGGCCTTGCTTTCCACGAGAGGAACCAAGACCGGAGGGTGCCACAGTCAGGATCGTCCCCTTTGGGGTGATACGCCCCCATCTCCCCCGTTCACTGGGTCATTTTAGAGCAAAGCCCTGACATTAGGTGATGTGATTTATAGACACGTCAAGATGCAGCTCTTGCAGGGCATGATGGCGCACACCTGTAATCCCAGCACTGGGGAGGCTGAGGCAGGAGGATTGTTGCAAGTTTGAGACCAGCGTGGGCTACAAATTAAGCTCAAGGCCAGTCTGAATTGCATAGTGAGACCTTGTCTCAAAAAGACAAAAAAAAAAAAAAAAAAAAAGACGCAGCTCTTAAAAATTCTAAATAACCCCCCAAACTAGTCATCATGCCGTTACCACAATTAAATGTTACGCAGCAGCCAGTCAGTGCCCAGGTGCACCTGGGGCGGCTTTTTCAGTTCATTTGTTAAAATCAGGGTCCAACATGCCCCACATTAGAGGTTTGGCTGTATGTTCTAACCCAGTCTAGTTCGTGTTCTGTCTTCTTGTAATTGCTGCCTTTTCCTTGCTGATCACTTGTTAAAGAAAGGGGACCGCTTACCCTGTAGTTGCACCAGTGCGGGTTCTAAAGATTTGCTCAAAAGCAGCAGTTACCTGGAAGACTCTGCTGCTTAGAGCAGATGAGTGGGCTCCCATCCCTGCCCAGGGGTGAACCCAAGGCCCATGTGGGAAGGGGCACAGCCTGGGCTCCCAGGCCTAGTGCCCCACAGCCTGGGCTTGGAGCAGGTCTTTTCTCTGATTCTTATGTGTGTCCACTTCCCCAAACACAACCCAAGCCAAGGGCTCTCGAACCTGAAGTTTCTTAGAGAGTGGGACATGCAGTGGCTGACAGTTCCTTGACACAGGATGAAATCACCTTGAGTACGGGATCAGGAGTTGGGAACCCGTCAGAGTTGTGACCTAGTGCTCACAGAGGCTTCCTGGGGCTGGGGGACTGGCCAGCCAGGAAGGAAGAGTCCCAGCTCTCACTGTTCATAGACTGGCTCTGTGACCTTGAGGAGAGACATCCCTTGGGCTGTGACATGGACAGCAGCTGCTACTCCCCAGGTGTCCTTCAAAAACACAAAAGCACTTTGAACCTATCAGACCCTTTTTTGAAGGAACACAAGCAAAGTCTCTGAGAAGGCCTGCAGTTTTTTAAATGCTTTGACTTTTACTTAACAAAAAATTTTTATTTTAATCTTCCTTATATTTTTACCCATGTGAAATAGGAATGTCTTTTTTTTTTGTTTTTTTTGAGGCAGGGTCTCACTATGCAGTTCAGGCTGGCCTTGAGCTCACTTTGTAACACATGCTGGTCTCGAGCATGTAACAATCCTCCTGCCTCAGCCTCCCGAGTGCTGGGATTACAGGCGTGCGCCACCACGCCCGGCCAGGAATAAGTCTTCTTGCTTGTAGCTCTCATACAACAATAAAAGCTAAAGCCTTTACAAATCAAATTAAAGTAAAAATATAAAATTAATACAATGCAAATGCACCACATTAATTTAATATATCATATAATGCTGTTTTGCTCAAAAAGAATAATGTTTTGCATAAAAGAAATAAGTTGCAGATGAACAGCTGTAGTTTCAGACCTCACGCTGTTCTTGAACTGCTCTGTTCTTAAGAGCAATGGTGAGGCTGTTCGCATAAACAATCTCATTACACTGACACTGAGAAATTCAAGTCTTTCCTTCCTCTTTCAAGGTAATCGGAACAGAGTCATAGCTCAGCCTGCTGCAGGTCCATTTTACCAAGAAAAATAAGGACGCCTTTCCTGAAACCTGCAAGTGAACCCAGTTTGTTTCAGATTTGGGTCAGAAATATTCCCCACTCTTATCAGTTGTGGTGCTTACTCTGCAGAGGGGACCTGCCAAGGCGTGGTGCAGGCGTGGTGCAGAGTAACGCAAGCCGCTGTCTGGCTGTGACTCTCTTTAACCAAACACTTTCCTGCTTTGGCCATAGACGTCTTTCTTGGTACACGCATGGCACCTGGTAACTAGCCAAGCGTGCCGGGAGGCCCAGCACAGGGCTCTAAGAATCGTCCCTCGTGGTTGCTCTCTGGTTTTAAGGTGCCGGGAGAGGCCGCCCGTGCCTAAGCCCTGTGGGAGCTAAGTGTGAGCCCAGCCCCAGGCTCCGTGAGCAAGAGGAATTCTTCCTTTCCTCCCTGTTCACCAGTGGAGCTTCTTTCTCAAGCTTTTGTTCTCCCTGGATGGTGTCACTCTGGGGGTTTTCCCGCCTCTCTCAGGGACAGGCTGGTGGCTCCAGGGTCTTACAGAGGCCCAGCTGGGGATGGGGGCAGAAAGCGCCCTCTGGTCAGTGGAAAGTCCCCCATGTGGTCAATGGGGGTTCTGTGCATGTCCAGTCCAGTGGCTTTGGTGGCCTGCAGGCCACGTGTGGGCCACAGGGCCTCTCTGGGGCTGGGCTTGTGCCATCAGACCTGCCATCCACTAAGCCATCAATGCACGGGACTCCAAGGTAGGACTTAGTTCCTGCCCTGTCCTCTTCCACCCAAATTAAAAGAGATCCCTTTAATTTTGCTTGATCCTTGCATTTTGACATTCACTTTTAGATAGGTAAGTAGTCATACAGTTGGACACCAGTAAGGATAAAAGACGTACACCAGGAAGTCCTTCTTCCCTCCTGTCCGTCATCTGCTCAGGGCCTGCCTCCCCAGGACAAAGAGCATCATGAGACAACATTTGCATGCCCTAAAGTGTATCTACTTAAGGCTCACAGTTCCATGTTTTTGTATATTTACTGAGTTGTGCAGCCATCACTATAAACTAATTTCAGAGCATTCCATACCCCAAAAAAGAAGTGTTGTCACCCTGTAGTGCACCCCGCCTAGCCCAAGATCGCCACTCATCTGCCCATCGCCCTCGTCTTGCCTGTTTGGGACATTCTGTAGCAGTGGAGTCAGGTGATGTGTGGCATATTGTGACTTGCTGTTTTCAAGGACTGTCTGTGTCGTAGCATGTGCCAGAGCGCCACTCATTTTCATGGCTAAATAATACTGATGGGTGACCACCTTTTGTTCATCCACCCACTGACTGAGGAACTTTTCTTCTCCTGGGCTCATTGACGATGCTTCTGTGAACATGTGTACACATCGACGGTGTCATCAGTAATTTGTGTGCATGTGGGAGGTGTCGAGGATTGCGTCCAGGACCTCACACATTAGCCAAGCACTGTGCCACAGAACTGCATCTGCAGCATCTTCATTATCTTTTTAAATATTTGCATAGTAGTCTAGCAGGTAAGTGTACTGTGGTCTATTCAAGTCAATCCCCTACTGGTGGATACTCGGGTTACTGCCAGTCCTTGGTTATTACACACATTGCTGCAATGTGTTCATCAGTTTGGCCTATAGGATAAATCTGGGTTTAATCCCCTGGTCATCAGTAATTTTGATGAACATTGCCCAGCGGTGCTCCATGAGGGTCAATCCCATTTACTCCCCTTCCATAACGAGTGAGAACACTGCTTTCCTTATGGCTTTGCAGATAGATGGTATTATTAAGCCTTCAGATTTGAAGAACGCTACTGGGGAAAGATAGCACCCGTGTGGCTGCAGAGTGCCTGCCCTTTCTGAAGGAGAGCACGCAGCTTGGTGTGACACTTCTGTTCATAGGCTGTCTGCTCATGACCTTTGCCCATTTTTCTATTGAGTAGTTGGTCTTTCTGCATTTATCCCTCATAGAAGAGTTGTAAGTGTCTTGTTCCCACTTTTCATGTGTCTTTGGACTTCCCTTGAAGTGTTTGTGTCCGTGAAGAAGGTTTTTACTTGTTTGATTACTTATCTTTTGCTGTTTTATCAATCTTTTCTTTTATGGACTTTGGGTTTGGGGTCACAGTTAGAGGCCTTTCCTACTCCAAGTTTGTAAAGAAATCATGCAATGATTTCTTCTATATAACTTTTTATATTTTTATTTTTCTCACTTTTAAACTTTTGACTGGGTTGTTTCTTTAATCTGGGAGAAATTACTTCCTTTGTGTGTTTCTGCCTAGTCACTTTCTTCGGCATCTGGAAAGCAAGAGCCAGGATTCCTGATTTCCTGTCTGGAGTCCTGCTGGGACGGAGGAGGCACAGCGGGAGGGGTTGACCCAGGGTAGGAAGGTGCAGCCTGTGCAGAGGACGGTTACGCACTAGGGAGTCATCCAGCCGGTCACCCACCTTCCACGTGCCTGGTGTTTGGGGAAGCACTGGATTCAGAGATGAATGCAGCGACAGAAGGAAGTAGAACATCTTTCGATGCGTGCAAACATAAACATGATGCTTGTTAGTGGGTCACCGCGTGACGCTTTGACACCTGCCTAAGTTGCGTATTTAACTTGCTTGTGTCACATTGTAGATATATCTGTCTCCTCAAACACTTTATTCTTTATGGTAACAACTTTGAACATCCTTCTTGTAGCTTTTGGAAATGTAAAGCAGGTGATTATTTGTGGCCATTCTCCTGTGAGTGTCTTGCTCTATCTAACTGTAAGAATACTGTCATTAATATTATCATTCCTATAAAACGATCATTACGAGCTCATTATGTTTTATGCCACCTGCGTGAGAATAACCATTCATAGTAACTCCGGGTCGTAAGTCAACTATGTGTCAACCACACGCGTGGGAGAAACCGATGCAGGCAGGCCGGTGATGCCCCCACAGATGAGACAGCCAAGGTCTTGCGGGGTCCGGGCCCTTTGCCAAGGTGCCTCAGCCACTCTGTCCTGCCACAGGCATTCTTCTCCTGCAGGCAGTCTGACAGGTGACGGTGAAGTGGTTTTCAGAATGGGCTGCAAGGGGCAGAAATCACAGCAGGTAGAGACGGTTGTCCCCATTCTATAAACAGAAAACTGAGAAGTGACTCAAATGGTTGTCTCAGGATCTAAACAACAAGTTCTGACCTTAGACCCGGGGCCAGCGGCTCACAAGCCTGAGAAAAGTTGGTGTCAGGTGGGGATGGGGCAGCCAGCGGCAGAGCCCAGACCATCTGCAGTATTTCCAAAGGGCTCAGCGGGAAGCCACGTACAGCTAACAGAAATCAAAAGCCGCCTCCCTTCCCTACCTCTCGCTCCACCTCCTCCTTCACAATCAAGGAGAAAAGCAGCCCTGAGGATGGAGCCCTGTCCTCCCGCACCCAGGCCTCAGCGCCGCCTCCTCAGGGGCCGCACACCACGCTGCTGCTCTGTCTGCCCCCTGCTGGCCCAGGTTTGCAGTTAGTGTTGAATTGTAAAATGAGAGGAAGAATTCCTCCCATCTGTGAAGCATTTACTGTTCCTTCTCTTCAAGGCCAGCTACAGGTTTTCAGCCTGTAATGAGTGAAAATGACCCTTAGTTGCTGCGGCCTCATCAGGCCCGCAGTTTCCCAAGCGAGTGGATGGTGAAGGCTTCAATAAATGAGACAGTGGAAATGATTTCCGGGCTCCAGGAGGAGCTAACTCTCTTATGTTATCACCAGGAAGGCCTTCACAGCAGGAGAGAGATGCCAGAAGCTACAGTCTCCTTGTAGTTAACTGGGGTTGGAGCCAGATGTCCTCAGCTGTGGCTTTATCTTGTCCTTTGAGGAGCTATAGCTTCATAGGCCAATACAGCCCTCAGGGTGAGCAGGGATTCACAGAGGTTCACTTACTATGAGTCCGCTGCTCATCTTCAGACAAGGGGCCTGAGCTTCAGACAACTCACAAGTAAACATGGAAAGCCAGTTGGTTAATATTAAATCCAGCTCAGAGCCACTTTGCAGTGGTCTGCAGCACCAACCCTCCTTCCTCCTTCCGCCTTCTTTCTCCCCACAGACCCCTCTGCTCACCATGCCAAGATGAGGGAGCTGGCTACAGCCTTTGTGGCAGGAATCAGCCCCTTAAAAACAGCTTTTCTTGGTCTAAGTCGGGGCCTTCCTGGGACTCCGTATTGTATAGGCTGTGACGCTATTAAGAATGGCAACATCTGAGGAGCTCAGGCCTTCCTGCTGTGTCCAGCGCCACGTTGAGCCCTTGCCGTGCAAATCGGCTCACAAGGACTCTATGATGTGCACCGTGGCATCCTGCTTGTACAGGGGAGGGCAAGGAGCCCCCAAGAGCGGACGTTACTCACCAACTCTTGCTCACCTACTTGCGTCAGTACCAGTATTGTCCACCACGGAGCTATGCACAGGCTTTCCACTACCTTTCTTTTCTTTCTGGCCGCTTTCGTTTCCCTGGAGTCGAGAACGCCTGTTTTGTGTGCGTATCAGTGACTTATTTCTGGCTGTCTAACAGATCCAGCTTGCCCACACATCAGACACACCTACCCACCTAACACTTCCATGTTTCACCGGTGGCCTCCCCTCTCCCCGCCCTTCACTTAGCTGGGATGGGGCAGCCCAGACCTACAGGCAGCTGTCTCTCGGGCCTCCTTCGCTGACTGGGACAGTGTTGTGCTCGTCCGCTCCTCACTGATCTGCTTATTCCTGGGTCTGCAGGAGCACATCCCCAGGATCAGCACGGTCTGGTACATCCGCCTATGTGTTTGTCCCCCCAGGCTTGGTTGACATCCAGTGCCCTGGACTGAAAGTAATTTTGTTATGAATTTGAAGCCTTGCTCTAGTTTCCCCTCCTTTCAGTTTGCTCTTCCGTGGTAAAAGATACAGAACAAGCGGCGCCATTTAATCTCCATTAAGAGCATAACTCAGTGACATTACGCACACGTGCGCGATCACTGCTGTCTATCTGCTTCCTAACTGCGTGAACTTGCCTGTTCTGCTTCCTTCCCGTGCAGGGACTGAGGCAGCCTTTGTCCTTTTGTGCATGGTTATTTCATTCAGCATAGTGTCTCCAAGGTCCATCCATGTTGGAGAACGTGTCTCCACTTCGTTCATTTTATCAGCCGAGTGACCTTCCCTTGCACACCCAGAACACATCTTGCTCACCCACTATCTGCTGATGAGCTTCTGGGTGCTTCCAGCTGTACCTGCTGCGAACAAAGCCGCTCTGAGCATTGGTGGGCAGGGGTCTGTTCCTATCCCAGCTTCCAGATCTTTTCGACATTTACCTAAGAACGGAATTTCGGGGCTTCCTGGTAGTTCTAAGTTTACTTTTTTTTTTTTTCTTTTGGTAGTTCTAAGTTTAATTTTTGATGAATTGCCCAACCATTTCTCATAGAGGCTACATCACTGTCCATTCTCATGGCAATATACAAAAAGGCCCACATTTCTCCATATCTCCAACATTTGTTTTATATATTTTTATAATGGCTGCCTCAGCGAGTATGAAATGATCTCATTGCGATTCTTTTTGCTTTTCCTTAATGACAAATGAAGTTGAACATCCCTCTTTACATGTTTATTTGGAGAAATGTTGACTCAAGTTTTTTGCAGGTTTTTACTTGTTTTTCTGTTATTGAGTTGTAGAATTTTTTCCACATATTTTGAGTATTAACCCCTTATCTGATATAGAACTTGCAAATATTTTCTCTTATTTTGTGAGTTGTCTTTTTACTCTCTCAATAGTGTCTGTTGATACACCAAACTTTTTAATTTAAAAAAGTTTTTAATTTTGATGAAGCTACTTAATTTTTTTCTTTTGTTACCAGTGCCTTTGGTACCCAAGCATATTGGCAGTTATATCCCAAGCATCACTGGCAAATTTACTGCGTGAAGATTTCCTTCTTGTTGTCTTTTAAAATTTTTGTACTTTTATTCCTCTGTCTTTGATCAATCTTGAGTGAACTTTGCGTTATAGTGTGAGGTCTGGGCCAACTTCAGTCTTTTGCATGAGGATGTCTCATTCCCATAGCTCTGTTTGTTGAAAAGCCTACCTTACAACCTTTGGTGGTCTTGTCAGAAATCATTTGATCATACGTGTAGAGGTTATTTCTGGGCTCAGGATTCTATTCCACTGGCTTGTATGTTTGTCTTTATGACAATACCATACTGTTTTCATAACTTTAGCTTTGTAGTAAGTTTTACAACTGGGAAGTTTGAGTCCTTCAACTTTGTTCTTCTTAAGATTGTTTTGACTTTTTGAAGTCTCTTGCAATTCCATTTGAATTTTTTTCACATTCTTTTTTTTTTTTAATTTTATTTTAAAGACAAAAGAATGGAGACGTATGAACCAGAAAAGCCATAAACAATACAGAAAATACAAAGTTATACAGAATGTAGTAGGGAATTAGCACTGGATGTTGTATTACATAGTTATCTTCACATTAGTTAACACAAAAACATTAAAGGAAATACCAAATTATAGAGAAGATAGTAGGGAATTTGCACTGGATGCTGTATAATACAAAGTTATCTTCACTTCTGTTAATACAAAAACGACTGAGGAAATACAGAATTATAGAGAACATAGAAGGGAATTAGCTCTGGATGCGGTCCTATATAATGTTACCTTCACCTTTGTTACTCAGTTACAAAGATGATGGCCCATTTGATCAGTTCGTTTTTTCTCCTCCCTCATCTCCCTTGCCCTACCACTCAATCAGTGATCTTCCCTGTGATATAACTGTACTCCTGGGTTTATCTATATCCTTGGACTCTCACCTTGGGAAGAGATATAGCTGCCTCAGACTATACTGTAGCATACGTGGGTGTATACAAACTGCCATGGTCGGAGGTGGGAAAGCACATATGCTCACAGCGGACTGCCCGGCTCCACCCCATCTCTGTGCTATGGGTGGGGGTGGGTCCAGTCCATGAGGTGCCCTGAGTGGGTCCCTCAGTGGAGCAGCCACCAGGCCCACTGCAGAGCAGCAGAGGAGCAGCCGCGGGGCCCACAGCAGAGTAGCCGCGGGGCCCACTGCGGAGCAGCCGCGGGGCCCTGAGTGGAGCAGCCACGGCGCACGCGCCCCCATTGGGGCACCCTGTGACCTTTTTGGCTCTGTCCCGTTGCCTTGATGCCAGAGGCCCTTTCTTCTCCTCCTCCTTTTAGGATTGTTTGTTGCAAGTCTGTACAAATTCAACTGATTTAATGTGTTGATTTTGTATCCTATAACTTAGCAGAGTTTTTTAAAATTAGTACTAATAGTTGTGTGTGTGTGTATAGATTTTAGGGATTTTTTTTTTACACATAAGATCGTATTATCTGCCTAAACTGCATAACGAGACCCTGCTTCAAAGAGACAAAAAATAAATTTTAAAAAAAATCGTATCATCTGTGAGCAGAAATAATTTAACTTCCTCCTTTCAATCTGGATGTCTTTCTTTTTCATGCCTAAGTGCTTCTTCCAGTGCTGTGTTGAGTACAGTGGTAAAGTGTGGGTTCTTGCTGTGGTCCTCATCTTAGTTTGAGCCGGTCTCACTCTTTCAGCACTGAACGTGTTGCTGGCTGTGTTTTTTTGTTCGTTTGTTTTTGTTTTTGTTTTTGTTTTTTCACATATGGCCTTTCTCTTGCTAAGGAAGTTTTGCTATTCCTAGTTTATTTTTTCTAATCATGAAAAAATGTTGGATTTTGTCCAGTGCTTTTTCTGCCATCAGTTAAGATGGATCATGTGGTTTTCCCATCGTTCTTTAATGTGATGCGCTGTATTGATTGGTTTTTGTATAGTGAACTGTTGTTGCATTTAGGCATAAGTCTTACTTGATAATAGTGAATAGTCTTTTTATTATGCCACTGGACTCAAATTGCTAATATTATACTGAGGATTTTTGCACCTGTATAAATAAAGCACATTGGTTTAAAATTCCCTTGTCTTGTGATATCCCTGTTGGGCTGCTCTCAAGTCTATTTTGTCTGACAATACTATAGCTGCCTAAACTGTCATTAAGTTGCTATTTGCATGAAATATCTTTCTCTATATTTTTACTTTTGACCTTTTTTGTCTTTTGATCTAAATTAGGTCTCTTACAGATAACATATGGACAAAAATGCAGTCTGCCAATATCTGCCTCTGAATTGGAGGGTCCGATTCATTAACATTGAGTGAGATTGCTGATAAAGATTTGCCTCTACCTTCTATTTATTTTCTTTTTTTTTGGTACTGGGAATCAAACTCAGGACCTTGCGCTTGCCAGGCAGGCGCTTATGCCACTGAGCTATATCCCCGGCACCATGATCTACATAATCTGGTTTTCCTCAAGTCCTTCATTAGTTGATTTTTAAAAATATATTATTTTAATTCCCCTTCCTTTCCTTTTCTGCACATTTTAAAGTAATTTTCTTGTTGCTTATCCTGAAGATCACAATTAACACCCTAAGCTTATGGCGTCCTACTTTGTATAATACCAATTTAGCTTCATTAACATAAAAACTGCTCCTACATATGTCTGCCCTTTCTCTGTTCTGTTATCACAGTCACTGATTTCCTCTTTACACACTGTATAGGGGCTGGGGATATAGCTCAGTGGAATAAGCGCTTGCCTAGCAAGCGCAGGGTCCTGAGTTCGATCCCCAGTGCCGCAAAAAAAAAACAAAAAAACAAAAAAACACTGTATATACATTAGCATGGGTTTGTAATCACTGTCTTATGCACTGCTTAGTAAATCATGTAGGGAAAGATAGGAGTTACACATTAAACCAAAAGTGCTGTACAATAACTATGGCCTGTATGTTTACCTATATAGTTATCTTTACTAATGTTTCTTATTTTTCCTTGGCTCCAAGGTACTCTCTGCTGTACTTGCATTTCAGCGCAAAGCCTCTCCTTAGCACTTCTTGCGGGGCAGGTTTGCTGGTAATCCGCTCCTCAGATTTTGCTTCTCTGGAAAGGCCCTCATTTCTCCGTCAATGATCTTCCCCAGTGTACGGTTTGGGCTGTCAGGTTTTTTCTGTCCGGACCTTAGCCATGTCATCCCATGCCTTGTGGCCCCCATGGTTTCCGAGGACAAAGCCGCTGTTAATCTCACGGAGGGTCCCTTGCGTAAGATGAGCCGTTTGTCTCTTGCTGCTCCCACAAGTCTCTTGTCCCTGGGGTGCCATAATTTTACCGTCACGTGTCTCGGTGCAAGTTTGAGTTTTTCTTGCTTGGAGTTTATCGAGGTTCTCAAACATATTCATGTCTTTCCTTAGACTTGGGGAGTTTGGGGCCATTATTTCCTTTTTAAAAACTGACATATGACTGTAGGTATTGACCGGGTACAGTATGAGTTTTGATCCGTGTACACACTGCATAGTGACTGTGGCTGGGTAATTTACACACCCATCACCTCATACACTTGCTGTTCGTTTTAGTGGGAACGTTCACCGACCTCTCCTCCAGCGATTCCGAAGCCTACAGTGCGTTATTGTAAATGCTAGTCACCCTGCTGTGCAACAGAGCCTCAGGTCTCTTTCTTCTAATCTGCTGGTAACGTTGCACCCGCCACGCAGCTTCTCTGGCCTGTGGTAACCACTGTTCCACTCTCGAGGCCTGTGAGGTCACAGTTTTCTGTGGCAGACGAGAGCTCGCGGGGTACAGCGTTTGTCTTTCAGAGCCTGGCTTACTTAAGTCAGTGTCCTCTAGGTCCATGTATATCCCCTTTCTCTACTGCCTTGCCAGGCTTCATTATTTCTTACCTTGTTGATGACAGTCATTCTCAATGGGGAGAGACAATGTCTCATGGTTTTCATTTGCATTTCCCTGACAATCAGTTACATTGAACATCTTTTCATATACTTGTTGGCTATTTGTGTGTCTTTCTAAATGTTTTTAGACAGTCTCACTAAGTTGCCCAGGCTAGGCTCAGACTTGCAGTCCTCCTGCCTCTGCCTCTCAGAGTGCTGGGCTTCCAGGCATGTACCATCACACTCAGAATGTACTCTTTTTTAGATTTGTTGTTGGTGGTGGGTTTTTTTGTACCAGGAATTTAACTCAGGACCTTGTGCCTGCCAGGCAGGAACTGTGCCAC
This sequence comes from Dinomys branickii, assembly GCA_004027595.1. Classification (NCBI taxonomy): domain Eukaryota; kingdom Metazoa; phylum Chordata; class Mammalia; order Rodentia; family Dinomyidae; genus Dinomys; species Dinomys branickii. Next base: position 118,472 of record PVLD010002052.1, read on the forward strand.
TGAGCTGTACCTCCAGCTCTGTATGTCTTTTTTTTTTTTAATATATATATATATTTTTATTTTATTTTAAAGACAAAATAATGAGACATATGAACCAGAATAAGCCATAAACAATACAGAAAATACAAAATTACACAGAATATAGTAGGGAATTACCACTGGATGTTGTATTACATAATGTTATCTTCACATTAGTTAAGACAAGAACATTAAAGGAAATACAAAATTATAGAGAAGATAGTAAGGAATTTGCACTGGATGCTGTATAATATAAAGCTATCTTCACTTCTGTTAATACAAAAACAATTGAGGAAATACAGAATTATAGAGAACACAGAAGGGAATTAGCTCTGGATGCTGTCCTACATTATGTTACCTTCACCTTTGTTACTCACTTACACAGATGATGGCCCATTTGATCATTCAATTTTTCTCCTCCCTCATCTCTGTTGCCCTACCACTCAATCAGTCATCTTCCCTGTGATAATAACTGTACTCCTGGGTTTATCTATATCCTTGGATTCTCACCTTGGGAAGAGATATAGCTGCCTCAGACTATACTGTAGCATACGTGGGTGTATACAAACTGCCATGGTTGGAGGTGGAAAAGCACCTATGCTCACAGCGGACTGCACAGCTCTGCCCCGTCGCCATGCTATGCGTGGGGGCGGGTCCAGTCCATGGGGTGCCCTCAGCGGGGCCCACAGCAGAGCAGCCGCGGGGCCCACAGCGGAGCAGCCAGCGGGGCCCACAGTGGAGCAGCCACCAGGGCCCACTGTGGAGCAGCCACCAGGGCCCACAGCGGAGCAGCCGCGGGGTCCACAGCGGAGCAGCCACCAGGGCCCACTGTGGAGCAGCCGCAAGGGCCCACTGCGGAGCAGCCACAGGGCCCACTGCAGAACAGCCACCAGGGCCCACTGCGGAGCAACCGCAGGGCCCACTGCAGAGCAGCCACAGGGCCCACAGTGGAGCAGCCGCGGGATCATGTAAGGTTCATATGTGCAAGCTGTAAGGAGACCCTCTTGGTGCTCACATTAATAGTTTGGGGTGAGTCCTGAAGACCGTGGATTCGTCCCATTGTTGCCAGGAACAGGCGGTGCTTGCTCAAGCCACCGAGACTCAAGGTGCTCCCAGAGAGAGTTCAGGGTGGGAGCTGAGCCCCGGCAACCCAGCTTGTGCTTCCTGCCTGATGTTGGAGTGAGAAAGGCGTGGAGCCATGCGATCCACCTCCATCTGCATCTCCCTCCTGTTGCGGTGCTGGAGCCCCCGTCCGCTCCTCAGCCGGATCCCTGGGAGCCGCTGCACCTCACCGCTGAGGTTCTCAGCTGCTCTCCACTGGTAGCCACTCACCCAGCAGAGAGGCAGGGGGCCACCGCCTCGAGGCAGGCACAGAGCCGGGCGTGGTGGGCTGTGTACTAGTTGCATTGATTCTCTCCACGCGCTGATTAGGAAGGTTGCCGCAGGGTGGGGACTCTGCCCCAGTGGCTGTCGTAACTTCTCATCCTCACACTGGGTTTGACAACTGCTCCCAACCGCCATTGCCTCCTTTCCTGGCTGCGCCCTCCTCTCTCCGGCCCTGGACCAGCTCTCGGAACTCTGCTCTCCTCTGGCCAAGTCGGGAGGCTTCCGTGAGCGTGGGCCTCCGAAGCTGAAGCTGCAAATGCCGGAACAAGGGCGCGGGCCATGGGTGTGCTTGGAGTGGTGTCTTCCTCCTTCTCCTCTCCCTCCGACTGTGCCATGGCGGATCTCCGATCCTTTCCTCCAGCAGAGGTTTTGCTTAGTCTTTCCGAGGGCTTCAATTCCCATTTCAGATCCTTCCTGAGTTCAGGATACCCACCTCTTTCTCTTCTGTCCTTTGTCTGAGTGGCACTCCTCCGGAAGGTTCTCTCTGTTGCCTACCCGGTCGCCATCTTGAAGTTCTCTCATAAAATTTAATTAGTTATTTGTTACTTTCTAATGAATTGACCATTACACTTCTAAAGTTCTGAAATGGCCAGCAGACCATAGAAAGATACCACTTTAGGTTCCTGCTTGAAACCAACAGCTACAGAAAACTGCTGGCCTTGATTCAGGGCCAATCTGTATGTCTTTTTAAAAGAAATGTCTATTCAAATCTTTTGGTGTTTCTAATAAGGTTATTTTTTGATATCCAGATGTTTGAGTTCTCCTTATATTCTGCAGATTAATACACATAACATTTTCCCATTCTGTAGGTTGTCTCTGTACTATGCTGTGTGGTACCCTTTTCATTTGATGCAGTCTATTTGTCTATTTTTGCTTCTCTTGTCTGTACTTATGAGGTTCTGTCTAAAAAGAATCCTTGCTTAAGTCAATATCCTGAAGTATTTCTGCTGTATTTTCTTCTAGTAGTTCTGTAAGTTTTGGTCTTCCATTTTATTCTGTAATGCTTTTAGGGTTGATTTTTATAACCAGTGGAAGTTAGGGATCTAAATAGGATTCAAGTTTGTTCTGCACATGGATATCCAGTTTCCCAGCATCATTGATTGAGAATTTTCCCCCATCATATATTCTTGGCATTTTTATAAAAACTCAGCTGGATATAAATACATATGTTTATTTCTGGATTCTTCATTCTATTTTAGTGATCTGTACATCTGACTTTATGTTTTGGTTGTTATTGTAGTACGTTTTGAAGTCAAACAGTGTAATGCCTCAAGCTTTGTTATTTGCTCAAGATTGCTTTGGCTAATGAGGTCTTTTGTGGCTCCGTACAAATTTTTGAACACTTTCCCCATTTCTGTGAAGAATGTCATTGGCACTGTCAGGGAGATTGGTTACAATTAGTGAACAATTAAGTTTGTAGGCTGCTTTTGGTAGTGTGAATATTTTTACATTATTAAATGGGAATTCATGGAACACAGAATCTCCTTCTACCTGTTTGTGTCTTCTTGAATTTCTTTCATCAGAGCTTTATAGTTTTTATTTTATAGGTCTTTTACCTTGTAGTTAGGTTTATTCTTAAGCAGCTCTTCTCCTCCTCCTCCTCCTCCTCCTCCTCCTCCCCCCCCTTGCTTCTTTATTATTATTACCATTGTTATTGTTGTGGTTGCACGGCGTTGCCTTCTTGGTTTCTTCTTTAGCTAGTTTGCTGTGGGGGGAGTAGAGCTGGCCTTTATTTGGATGGCCTTTGTTTCTTTTCCCTGACTAATCACTCTACCTAGGGCGTCTAGTACCACACTGAGTAAAAGTGGAAGGAGGGATATCCTCGTCTCTTCCAGATCTGAGAGGAGAACCTCTCCACATCTCTCTGCTCGGCATGGTGTTAACCAGCTTTGCCAACGGTCTTATTGTGCTGGGGCACGTTCCTCCTGCAGCCACACTTTTGTGTGTGACCCTGCGGCTTGACTCCAGACCTTCACACTGAGCAGCGTCCCCGCACATTAGATTTTCTTAAGTGCTTTTCTGAGCCTTTCGAGATGACCACGTGGTTGTTGCCCTTCACCCTGTGGATGCCGCATATCACCCCTATTGGTTGGCTTATTGTGAGCCACTGCTGCCTTTCGGGGATGAATCCCACCTGATCATGCGGATAATCTTTTTGATGTGTTGTTGGGTTCAGTTCGCTAGTATTTGGGAGTCCTATTCCTTCAAATATATTTTCTGCCCTTTGTTTTGTTGGTCATTTTATTTTGCTTGGTTTTGTTTGTTTTTTGTTGGGTTTTTTTGTAACCATGGTCTCACTGTATAGCCCAGACTGACCTCAAACTCACAGCAATCCTCCCGCCTCAAGCTCCTGAGTGCCGGGCTTGCAGGCATGCACCCCCTCCCCCGTTTCCCACCCCCGTGTTTCTCCTGTCTGGAATTCCTAAGAGCATATGCTGGATAGGGGCCCTGTAGAGCCTTCAGGGCCTGCTCACGTCTGCCCTTGTTCTTTTTAAAATTTCTGTTCTGAGGACAATGATTTGGTTGGCTTCGTTTTGCGTTCCCTGATCTTTTTCTCTTCTTGTTTGTATTTGCTGATAAACCCTTCTAGTGGACGCCTTAGGTTCAGAATTTCTGTTTGGTTCTTTTTAATAATAATAATGATAGATAAATAGATATTTTTGGAGCATTTATTACATTCACAGCAAGGCTGATCAGACAGCACAGAGCGCTCCCTGCCCTCCCTCCGGCATGCACAGCCTCCCCCACCAGCACCCTGCGCTGGAGTGCTATACGGGTTACAGTCAGCGAACCCATATGGGCACATCGTTATCACCACGGCCCACGGGTGTCAGGGCTCTCTCAGTGCTGTACGTTCCATGGGTGGGTTTGGACAATAACACGCCAACGTACATCCACCGTTATGGTATCGTACAAGATACTTTCACTGCTGTACCTGTTCATCCCTTCCTGCCCCAACCGTTGCCAACCACTGATCTCCAAGGTTTTGACTTTTCCAGACAGTCATAGGGTTGAATCCCACAGTACATGTTCAGCTTGGTTTGTCTCACTTAGTAATACGGACCGACAGTTACTCCGTTTCCTCACAACTACGAACAGATCCATTGTTTTTCACGCTGAATAACATTCCATTGTGCGGCTTTACCACAGCTGGTTTATCCATTAATCTGGAGTGCTTCTCGATGGCTTCCAAGTTTTGGTCCTTTTACAGTTTCCACCTCTTTATCTGTGATCTCATTTTTTTATATACTGTTTTCCTAATTTCTTTTAGTTCTTTGTCCATGTTTGACTAATCATTCCAATGTATAGACTTCTCTGGAGATCCTTTTCGTCCAATTTTTATTTTCTAATATTTTCAACATCTTTATATGCTTTATAATTTTTGTGAGAACTGCACATGTTGATTATTATGTTGCAATAGCTTTAGAAATCTGGTTTCCTGGGGCTGGAGATATAGTTCAGTGGCATAAGTGCCTGCCTAGCAAACACAAGGTCCTGAGTTCAATTCCCGGTACCAAAAAAAAAAAAATCTGGTTTCCTCACTCCCAAGGGATTGAATCTTGCTTGTTAAGAGCTGGAGCTGATAGTGACTTTTACAAACTATTTTTTCTGGGACAGGATTTCACTATGTAGTTCAGGCCGTCCTTGGATTCACTATGTAGCCAAGGCCGGCCTTGAACTTGCAGCGATCCACCTGCCTCACTGTCCCCAGCGTGGGGACTACCAGCGTGCACCACTACACTTGGTTTAAACTATTTTTGAGCAGTGTGTGTGCCGATCTATATTCCATTTCTGTCTGGGGTGACAGGTCCTGAGAACACGGTGCCCACGATAACAAGACAGTTGTGGGATCACGGAGCTCGCAGCACCTGGGACTGAAGCTCCGATTACCATTTTCAGTAAGCTTTTACTGGGAAAGAACAAAGGCAGCAGCAGGGTGAATGGGAGGGTGTCAACAGGCTCAGCAAGGACAGTACAACTCAGTCACCACAGGAATGAGACTTGGGTTAGTCAGCCGTCATGGTATCGTCCCTTCAGGCATATCTCGGCAAAGCATCTAGTGCTGTCCTGCGGCTTTCCACAGGGACACAGGTCCTGCAGTCATTTCCTTTACACCAGTGCTTTTGCTAGACTTTGTCTAGAACCGAACAGTCATGGCTTGGTGAGACCTGAGGTAATTCATTGAAAGATTAAGGAAAGAATATCCTTCTCCATGTGTATTTCTTGTTGTGTTGGTCACTGTGTTTTTTTTTCTTTCTGTCTCTAAGCAGCCAGTGTCCTGACCAAGATTGTCTAAATGTCTGGCTCCCAAGAGGAAAAGAAAGTAGCGTCTCCCTATTTCTCCCAGAAGCCACATCAGCCCTGGGGGATGGAAAGCATGGTTGCTAGCTCTGCACTGACCGCGCCCCCTTAGTGATCCAAACCAGCAATCAGCAATCAGAACATCAACCCCACTCTTGGAGGATGAAGGACTTACTGGTCACCCTGGTACCAGCAAGCAGCACTGGGAACTGGGGCAACGTCCCACTGCTGCCTTCCTGGGGCTAGGCTGGGAGCTGCAAGGACCTCTGTGCTGTAGATTGGCACAATTCCGAAATTTGCCGGCCTCTCGCCCCAGTTCTGTACTCACAGCCCGAGAGTTCCAAAATAGCTCTTTCCTCTGGCTGCTGCTTACCAGGAAGCACAGATTTTTTTTTTTTTTTTTTTTAGAGAACAGATTTTTGAGCTTCCCACCCCACCTCTTCCCTGCTGTCAGTGTCCCCCCTCGCCCCATGGGAACTGTTGAGCTCACTCGACTGGAAAGTTATGTCTGATCAATAACCAGCCGTCAGGCATCCTGAAGTGATTCTGTCGCTTCAGATCTTCAAAATTTTTTCAATCACATCTTTCTGTATCTACCCTTCTGTGCTTTTATTCTGATGACCATGTTTTGTATTTCTAGTAATTCTTTTGGATATTCTTGAAAACAGTGCACTATTATTTTTCAGGAAGGCGACCTTTCTTCTACCCCCAAGGATACTGACCATTGCAGCTGCTGGGCTTTGTGATATTTTGCTCTTCTTCTGCTTCCGGCTTCATCTCTGTTGGCTCCTCATGCCCATCTTCCATTTGCGCGGCTTGAGTTCTCTTCCAGGCCAGGGGTGGTGCTGCCATGGTGGCAGCCCGAGCTCTGGTTGCAAGTCCTGGGTCAGAGGGCCATAGTGTTGACGTAGACATTCATGGCCGGTGTGACCAGGGAGGGCCCTGGCTGTTGTCATGGGAGACTCTCCCACCGGAAGTCCCTCTAAAAACCTCTCGGACCCTCTTCCCAGAACAGCGTGCACCTGTCGCCAGCCAGTTGTGGAAAGGGGAGGAGGGAACCTTTACGGACCTGGCCTTGGCCTCCCTCCAGGTGAGTGCGGGCCGAGGAGACTGATGGGAGGGAGGTTCTCACTCAGTCATCTGTTGCCAGGCAAGACCTCGTTGCAGCCTCCGCTGTGCCTTGGGGAGGCCCCTCCATCGTATGCTTGGGTGAACGGTGAGCTGTCCCTTGCCTGGGAATGGGGATCTGCTTGGGGGAAAGCTCCTTCTATATAAATTTCCAAAATGGTCCTTTCATGCTTCGCATCTTCCATCTGATCCCTCATCGTGTTTTTTTGTTTTCTTTTTTGTTTTCTGTTTTTTGAGACAGGGTCTCACTGTGTAGTTCAGGGTGGCCATAAACTCACTATGTAGCCCACACTGGCCTCAAATTTAACAGTGATCCTCCTGCCTCAGCCTCCTGATTACTGGGATTACAGGTGTGCGCCATCATGCCCTGCTGATCCCTAAGTGTTGGCCAGAACTTAATGCCTCCAATTCTGGAGACATCCTAGAGTCCTTTGGCACCAAAGAGCCTCATCCCCCTCTGGCTATCCTCATGGGGAGAGCCACTCTGCCCCCAGCCCCTGCAACCTCCAGGACGCTGCGGCCATCTCTGCCCCTGCAGCAACTTTCTCCGCCTCCTGACCTTTGAGGATGGGTGACCTTGACTCTCAGCTGCAGGTTCCAGCAGGAAGGGATAAGCTGGTGTGCCTGGTATGAGTGAGGTCCTGGCTTCAAACTTTAGCACAACAGCAGGATGGAACCAGAACAGTATTTCTCCCTGGGCATAGGGGTCTGACAGGAGGCGGCTCCAAGGAGCCGCCCCGAGGCGTGGGTATCCGTTCAGTCTTGATGCGGGTGGCAAAGACGCCGCTTACATACAATTACCAGGCTGTGTATGTGAGATGTGTGTACAGTACATGTGTCACTGTGCATGTTCCACACCTTAATAAATGAGGAATGAGCAGAAGTTGACATGTGCTGAGTCCTTGCTGCAGACTAGGCTTCGGAGAGATCTGCCTTATAAAATTATCACTTAGCCAGGTGCAGTGGTGCATGCTAAAATCCCAGCACTCTGAGAGGCTGAGACAAGAGGATCACAAATTTGACTCCAACCTGCACAACTTAGCAGCGTAATGACAGCCCGTCTCAAAAATAAGCCCTGGGTTTTAATCCCCAGTACGTTTAACAAACAGACAAACAAATAAATGAAACTCCGTTCACTTCATGAGCGCCTAGTGTTCCTGAGCACTGTCTAGGTCCTGAGGACCCAGCAGCGAACAGAAAGTTGGCACAGGCACCACCACACGATGCCCAGCATTAGTGCTGGAGACGGTGCGAAATAACCGCACTCCTAACAGGGAGGCAATCACTGATCACTGTGAAGGCAGAAGGCATTCAGCATAGCGTGGGGAAGACTCAGAAGCCTTCCCTGGGACAGTGGGGTCTGAGCAGAGGTCTCCAGGGTGAAGAGGAGTCAGTCACCACGGGGGTGGCCGGGGAGGGGTGTTTGTGCCATGGGAGCCACCTATGCAAAGATCCTGTGGCAGAGCAGATGCAGAAGGAAGAGAGCAGGGCCAAACAGGGTGCGGCCGATGTGAGCAGCCAGGGATCCTCAGAAGGGGGCTGCTGAGGCTGAGGAGGGGGGGGGCTCCCCTGAGTCACCCAGCGAGTGCAGCGGGAATGGCAGCCGGCTTTGTCTGCCCCCTGGGACAGAAGGCATGCCTCCGGGATGTGGGCAGAGAAGCTGCCTGGGTGCCCACCAGCCTGCCAGCGGCCCTCACGCTCCCTCCACCTCTCAGCTGCACAGGGCCTGTGGCCGGGAGTGGCCATGGGGCTTTGCCCCGAAGAGCAGTACTGGGACGACTTGCTGAGCAGCTGCGTCTCCTGCAAGCTGGCCTGCGGCCATCGGAGCCAGCACACCTGCACGGCCTTCTGCAGTGAGTTCTGGGCCAGAGCGCGGGGACGGCGGGCCGCCCTTCGTCTCCCGAGCTCCTGCTAGCCCCTGCCGCAGACCCTGCCGGGAAGGGAGAGATGAACAGCGTGGCGCCTCTTCACGCCGGGCCTTTCTGCTCTGTCCAGCCTGCACTTCCCAGTTTCCTGAACAGGCTGCCCTCTCTTCCGCCTGGCGTGCGCGTTCTCGCTCACCTCCCCTCAGCGCCCTCCCGCCCAGCCTCCCGTTCTCAGCTGAAGTATCAAAGCTGTCCTCTGCCTCGTAGCAATCAGACTCTCTTTTGTCCTTCTCTGTTGTCACTTTCTTACAAAACTTTTTATAAAAGAAATTACCAAACATACACAAACATAGAGACAGACTAGCACAGTAAATCACCACCTTCAAAAATGATGACAGTCCTGTCTTAGATCCCCCAATTTTGACTTGTGTATTTTACTGAGACCTCATATCACTGGACCTGTGAATACTCACTCACGAGTATACAATTACCAGGCTGTGGCAACTGTGTACCTCGAAAACATAAACGCAACATCCCACTGCCCCCTGCAGCAATTGCTAAACAGAGTCCGGTGCTTAGGCCACACCTACTTTTCTGTAATTGTCCTTAAAGGTATCTGTTGTTCACTAACCATTTGCTGTTACGGGTTTCCGGTGTGCACTTGTTCTGAATCTGACTCCACCGCTAGACTGAGCTCCCCGAGGGGGAGGAGCCACATCTAACTTGAGCCTAACACAGTGCCTGACACGTAGTATTTTGTAAATACACACAGAGCTGAGAGCCAACTGGCGTACCTAAGATCACGTAGTTTAAAAGTGGAAGTGTCAGGATTTGAATCTAGGATTCTGACTCCAAAACCATGGCCCTGAACCACCATGCACTGATCAATTTGAACTTTCATTGTTTATCCCCTAAATATAAATGGAATCCTTTAGCCCCATGAAAATAGGTATCTGGCCTGACCCTTCAAGAAAGTTGTCATCTAATGGGAGAAATGACTGCCTCTCGAGGTAGAAGGGGTAAGTACCATAAGAAGCCACAGGAGGACGACGGGGACGTACAAGGGCGTTGTTCAGAGTTCCTAGAATGTGGATGTCCTATGACAGGGAAGGTGTGTGGGGATGTCAAAATCCTGAGGTGCAGGAGGCATCCACGTGCCACCTGCAACAGCCATACCTGCAGCCTCCAAAGTGGGTGGGAGGCCCCAGAAGCCCTGAGAACAGTACTCAGGCAGCGTGAGTGGTGGTTCGGGTGCTGTGAAGTGCAGGGCAGGCCCACTGGGACCACCTGAGTCTTACCTGAGGCCCCTTCCATGATCTTGCTGGTGTTTACTGTGTCAAGGATGTGTACATGTGTGCGTGTGCACGTGTTATGTGTATGTGTGTGTGCGTGTGTGTATTTCTTCCCTCCCTCCGCACTCCATCTCCTGAGCCCCTTCCCCTTTGAGAATGATCTTTCTGCCTACTACTACTGTCTGTTTTTATTTTACTCTTTATTTTTACTCTGGGTTTCTCATAGAAGTGAGACAATGTGACGCTTCAGCTTGTGAGTCTGATTTATTTCACTTAACATTATAGTCTCAAGGTTCATCCACTTTCCTACAAATGACTCAAGTATACCTTTTTATGGCAGAATAGTACTCCACTATGTGTAAATACATCATTTTCTTTAACCATTTGTCTGTGGATGGACCTATAGGCTGCTGGTTCCACCATTTATATTCAAATCGTGCTGCTGTAAGCGTGGGTGTGCGTGCGTCTCTATAGCATGATATCTTTGGGGAAGATGCCTAGAAAGGGAATAGCCGGATCAAATGAAATTTCTGTGTTTAGTATGCAGACTCCATATTGATTTCCATCGAGATCGTATCAGTTTACATTCCCACCAACAGTGTAGAAGGGTTCCTTTTTCCCTGCAGCCTCTTCAGCATTGGTTATTATTTAGTTTCTTGATGATGGCCATTATTACTGGGGTAAGATGGAATCTCAGAGTGGTTTTAATTTGTGTTTCTCCAGTGCCCAGCAATGGCATATTTCTCCATGTATTTAATGGCCACTTATTCTTGTGAAAGTGTCTATTTTTTTTCACTTGCCCATTTTTTTATTATGTTGGAAAGTAAAAACATTCTGAGGCTTTACATAAGGTAAATAACTGTCTCAAATAGATTTCTTTTTCTCTGTCCCTCCATCCTTGGACTCGCACTCAGGACCTCATGACTGCCGGCGAGTGCTCTGCTGCTGAGCTACACCTTAGCCCTCCAGTACATCTCTTTTATGTGCACAGAGCTGGGTCTGCTGTGCTCCCTTGAGGCAGATGTGCTTGGGCGTTAGTTCACTTGACTTCTGCCCCTTGGCACCAGAATGTGTTTGAGCTGCTGCCATTCTCACTGATTTTTAAGATAGAAGAAGCACTATTCTATTCCTGTGAGCTTTCCCACATTCTTCTCAGCCCCCTCTCCCAATTTTCCAAAGAGGACTCTGGCTTTCCTTCTACATTCCTTATGCTAATTTGAAACATTTTTCCTTGACAAGGTTTGAAAGAGGCAAGTAAAGAGCTTATGTGACAGTGTAATAATCTAGATAAGAAGTACACTTTTAAAGAACTTATAAGTCAAAGAAGAAATAAAAATGAAAATAAAATCATTTTGAAGTAGATACAGGGAAAATACTGTATATCAAAATGTGGAAAGTGCAGCTAGAACAGTACTCAGAGGACAATCAATAGCCTTCAATTTGTTTCTTGTAAAAAAAGATTTGAATTATTCTGGAATAGCTTTTTGAGAATTGGACTGATTATTTCTTTTTACTTTGATGTTCTTTGAGGCCACACTAGAGCCTTTGTGGCCCTTAGCGTCACTCATTTCTGTCTCCCAGAGTCACTCAGCTGTCGCAAGGAGCAAGGCAAGTACTATGACCACCTCCTGAGAGACTGCATCAGCTGCCTCTCCATCTGCGGGCAGCACCCCAGGCAGTGTGCACATTTCTGCGAGAACAAGCTCCGAGGCCGGGGGAACTTCCCTCAAGAGGTGTGGAGACAGCGGGCTGGAGAGGTGGACACCAGGTCTGATAACGTGGGATGGTACCAGGGATCAGAGCACAGAGGCTCAGAGACAGGTCCAGGTAAGCCACCACGGTCAGCTGGCCTAAGGTCTAAGGGTCAGAATGGGTGAGATAAGGAAAACCTGCACTCTAGGAACCCCAAGTCCAGCAGGTGGCCAGACAGTTCCCGAGCACCAGAAGGAAAAGATAATACTGAAAAGTTTATGGCCACGTTGGACATGGAAAGCAGTGTCCTGCCCATTGGTTTTCTCTTCAGTGTGATTTCCTCCTGTGACATCATCACCATGAGGCCAAGGGTGGGGCTGGTGCCCCTGGTACTGGAGGTTTTCGGCTCGGCTTCTACTTGATTCCCGTCATCTATGGCTCTTGACTGCTTTGTCAGCAAGTCACACTGTGTAACAAACTGTCCTCATGTCAGGGGCTTCGGAACCTTTATGAACTGGAGTTGCTGGCGATGGCTGTGTCAGGCTGGCTCCTGGAGGGCTCTGTTCCATGTGTCCTCACCATTCTGCTGTGGCATGTCCTTGTCATGACCACAGCCGGAAAGTAAGGGGCAGAAACACACGAGCCCTCTTGCCCCCTAGGCTGGGAACTTATGGTACTCACTGTGCTGTCACCCAAATCATAAAGCCACTAGATGAACAGGGCTTAGGGGGATAGATGTCCCATCCTGCTGAGAGGAGTTTGCGGGCCTGGTGAGTTTGTGACCATTTCTAACCAAGCACAGCTCCTGCCATGAGGCGGGGGTGAGGGAGGGGCCTGGACACCGAAGGACAACAAGCACAGTGTCTGCGCTCCTGACGAGGGGCCGTGCTCCCCTCCAGGTTCCGCTAACCTGTGTTCCTTCGCTGCTCTCAGGGATACGTTGACTTCTTCCTGTCAGGCCAGAGCCTTTTCCACTTCTAATGCAAGGTTCCCCTTTGGGGCAATCTTACACAGTTTACAGGGTAAGAAGCTGAGTCTCAGAGTCTGGGGCGACTCCGAGAGTCGTATGGCGAGTATGGCTGAGCTGGGCTCTGGGCCCAGGCTGTGGGTCTCAAAGTCTGTTCATCCTGCACCAGCATGCCGGTCCACAGTGGCGTCCATAGGTTACTGCTTCCTGAGCATGAGCTGCCACCCATGGGACGAAGTTAGCCTCCTCCATGGAGGGCACTGGGCAGATCCTCAGAACCTCACCTTGGCTCCAGGGGTGGAGCCCCCTGATGTGTGGGTGCGGGGTGTGTATGGACATGTTGGGTGCTTGAGAAGTGGGCATTACTATGCCTCTGCCTCACCCCTCAGCATTAGCTGCCTCAGTTACACCATGGTGCAGCCAGCGGACACTATGGACCCTCCCAGAACCCCAGTAGCTTGGTGACTCTTGCTGTGCCTGGCCCCTGCCCTGCTGAAATCTGTTCTTCTCTCTCCTTTGATCCCGTATGTGCTGGTGGGCAGGAGCTGAGCTTAGTGTAGATTATAAATGGGAAGCCCAAGTCCATGTGTATAAGGGAGGGCCCCAGAGGTGGACCTATGTGGGAGCAGGGAGCAGGGACACCATGTGACCAAGCTACTGTACACAGTGCAAGGGCTGACCTCTCCTGTCCCCCCGGGGGCTCCCTGAATCTTGCAACCCACTCCTCACCCCATCCCTGCCAGGTCCCACCTCAGCCCCCTCCAGGTCCATCAGGGAGCCCTAGAGAGTGGCCGGTCCTTCACTGCAGAGTTTGCTGTAGATGTGGAGGCGGCAAGAGCGAGGCAGGTCCTGCCCTTGAGGTCAGGATCCAGAGCCATCAGAGTCTCGTGGAGGATAAGACTTATGCAGACAGTAATTTCAGTGTTTGGTGGCAACATAGCCCAGTTAGGGTGAGTGAGGGAAAGGCATCCCCAGGGAGGGGTCCTTAAGCCGACTGAGATAGAGACAGTCATCACTGGCAGGAGCCTTTCCTGGTGGGAAAGCCAGGCTGCTGGTTGTCACCCTTCAGGCCAGACCAGACCCCTCGTGCTGTCTGACTACAGTGGAGGTGGTAGGAGGGGGCTGGCCAGCATCCCCTGTGGTCAGGAGTGGAAGGAGGATGGTAAATTTGAACCTAGGCTGGCAGAGTTAGCAAGACCCTGTTGCAAAAAACAAAACCAAAAACTTTAAAAAGGGTTGGGGATGCAGCTGCCTGGGTTCAATCCCCAGTACAAAAAAAGATCAACCCAGATGCTTCTGTATTAATACCTCGAGAGAACCAGCTGCAAGCAGTGACCAGTGGCAACCGTGAGTTTAAACTAATGATAGGTACAGATGAAGCCTCAGGCTCTAAAACTGCGGCTCAGGGATCTGGAAATACTGCTGCCATCCTTCTTGTGGTGCTGGGGGTTAGAGCTAAATTTCAGCTCATTTCCGTGTCTTATTTATCCCAGTCACAGAGCCCCTAGGTTCCATCCATGGGGTCCCTGGGGCTCAAGCTAAGCCCCACAGGGGATTTTGTGAGTGTCCCTCGGGCATCCAGCAGGCAGCTGGGTTCCAGCGCCACCTCCTGGTGACTTGCGGAAGTTTGAGGACACTCTATCCTGATCCTCACCTTTGATGAGGGCGCTCAGATCACCGGGCCTCCGGGCTAGCTGACCCCGGGTTGGCCGCGTGTGCAAGCCACTCCTCGCACACACGGGCCAGCTGTCTCCCGGGTGGGCTGCGTTAGTTCCTGTGGCTGCACCGTGACCTGCTTACACTTCTAGGGGCAGGACTCTGGAAGCAAGCTGAGCTGCCCCAGAACTCTAGCGGAGCCCTCCCACCCGGTCCCTGGTGGCTTCTCTGCAATGGCGGTGGGCGAGGAGGATGGTGGGTGCCCCGCCGCACCCCTCCGGCCTCAGACTCTTCTCTCGCTGTCCCTGAGGCCTCCTGCTTAGCCCATCCACCTGCGGGACCCTCCGTCCTCTGGTTCAAATGAGTCTCACTCCACCCACCAGACACAAATGTGGACCAACCAGAAACAGTGGAGCGGAGGTCCAGGGAGCAGAGGGTGTGAAAGCTGGAGGGTCACGGTGTTGAATTTGGAGGGAGGTCAAGTGCGATGCTGCGTGGGTATGAGCTCCAGCATCTAAAGTGAAGGAAGGGCTGGTGATGTCGCTCAGTAGGACAGCGCCTGTCTGGCCAGCGTGAGGTCATGAGTTTGATTTCCAGTATCAAGAAAATAAAGTGAAGGAAACACCATGACCTAAGATGACTAGGTTTGCAGTTGGTCCTGTCAAAGGATAAAATGACAACAATTAGCTTAACAACCCTAAATGGCTTCTTTTTGGGTTTTAGAATTAAAAGACCACTTCATTCCATGAAATAGAGGAAGTGTTCCAGTGAGCTGAGCAAAAGAAAAAAGCAGAACAAATAACAAGCAGATTGGTTGTTTCAAAGTCTTGTTTCTTGTAAGATGGGGACATGGAGGCAGAACAATGAAAAGAGGATCGATGAGCATCAGGTCACTTCAAGTGAACTTGAGAGTGGAAAGTTAAGAAGCAGGGAACTTCTGTTTGCGTAATGTGGCCGTCCGTCTCTGTTCCTGATTTCTCAAAAGTTGAAAGGACAGTGGAAGTTTAGCGTGAGTGACTCCATTTTGATGTCTGGCCGGCCTGTTTTAGTCAGTGCAGGACTAGTCCACATGATGTCCACGGAGGATTTCTTTGGTACCTGTTCCTGGTGAGAGCCAAACAGTTCTCTGTGCAAGGATCATGGCTTGAAGTCCAGACATGGCCTAGACCATAGTGATCAGTTCTGTCAGGGTCAGGGGTCACATGGCATTTGGTCCAGGAACTTGTCAAGGTCTCATTTATTTTTCAATCTAGAACAGGACAAGCTGGTTCTAGCGTTGGCTTTATTATTTGGTTTTTGTTTTCTCTGGCGCAGGGAACCCAGGGTGCCAGGTGGGCAGGAGGCTCCCGCAGTCTCCTGGGAGGGAGGGGAGCCCCAGGTTCCCAAGGCTCTGCCCGGGCGCTTCCACCACTCCTCTCTCACTGTGCATTCACGCGTGGTATCTCCGGGGCAAAGCGATGTGGAGGAACGGGAGTACCCGGTTTCCTGCCCACGGACCTGTAGGACGGAGAGTAACGCCTGAGCCAAAGCTGCGCACAGCGGCAGGCCGGGGAAATCCCACTCTTAGATGAGGGAGGGCTTTGATTTTTTTTTTTTTTTTTTTTTTTTTGAGACAAGGTCTTGCTAAAGTAGTTCAGGCAGGCCTTGAGCTCACTTTGTAGCCCCGGCTGGTTTCAAACTCGCATCGACCCTCTTGTCTCAGCCTCCCCAGTGCTGGGATTATAGGCATGCGACACCACGCCCGGCGAGAGGTGGCTTTCAAAACAGTTCTTAAACATAAAATGACAAAGTGAAAAACAAAACAAATGTGGTATTTGCTTAAGAACAGGTCTACCCTGGGGCCTACCTGGCTGCCAAGCGGTCAGAAGCTAGGCGTGGAGCCCCTGGTGGTCGTACCCGGGAACTGCACCTCCGGGGCCGTCTGCCTTGAGGACAGAGAAGGGGCATTGTTTGTCCTTACAACTTGCAACTGAGTCCCGTTGCTCTAGGGGCAACAGCGAGTGATCCAGAATGAGACTTCCCGCTGCATAGGGGCTGGGATTGGCCTTGGCTCAGAGAGAGCACAGAAGGCAGTTCTGAGGTTGACAAAAGCGAGAAGCGTGTCCCCTGTTCCCAAGAGAGTCTGGGTGTTCGCTGTCACCAGGCTCAGTGGCCAAGCTGGGCCAGATGGCACAGCCCGAGAGCCCCTGCGCCTTGCCTGTGACCTCCCGTCCTTCCTGGTTGGCCCTAACACTGCTCTTTGTAGCTGAGGACGCAGCTCCAGGGCAGAGCGCTGGTCTAGCAGGTGCATGCTCCACCCCCAGGACCAGAATCAAGCAAACATTCAAGAGCAGCTGTTCCAGTCGATTCTCCACTCAAGCCCCAGGCTCCCAGCCTTGCCCAGAAGCAGTGCCGATCAGCAGTTTCTTGTCTGGTCCTCCAGCACCATCTCGCACGGAGGCACACCTCGGCGTGGCGGCGTCAGACCGCCTCCTCCGCTGTGTCCTGCCTGGTGTCGTTGCATCTCAACACATGGGCCCACCTCCTTCATTTTAGTGACGGTGTGTGCTTCCCAGGCTTCGTGGAGTCTAACTGCTGTGAAGTGCTGCCATGAATAGGACATAGCCCTGCACGCAAAACTGATCATCAGCTGGAGTGTGGAAAGTACATCTGAAATGTTGAAAGGGGGTCTGAAATGGCCCTCAGAAATGCATGAGGTCCCTGTTTTCTGATATCCTCACATGGCTGGTAGAAAGTAACTCTTTTGTAGTTTTAATGTGTATTTTTCCTCTTAGTCCAGAGGCTTTGAAAAGAGTATCTTATGGCAGGGCTCCAAGCTGGAATTATTTTCATTCCAAACAGGAAAATGCAAGTCAGTGGTCTAGGCAGGAAGAGCAAAGACAGGCGGGGACAAGTCCTCACTCGCCCAGGGGCAAAGGCTCTGTGCTGCTCAGGCACTGTGGCATGGAAGCCACTCGAAGCTAAGTGCCCCAAGAGTCACAGCCACTCTACCGTGGCTCGCTGCTCTGCAGGGTGTGGCTCAGCTGGGCAGACTGCTGATCACCCTCAGGGTCTTTCAAGGGGCGAGAAAGGACAGTGCTAGGGACAGAGTCCCTGGAGGCCCAGCTTTGAACACGCACTGTCACAGCTGTGGAGTGTGGTGTGCGTGCTTAAACCTCATGCTGAAAACATCTGAAAACGTGTACACGTTCGAGTCTCCTCCTTGGGTGAACACAGCAGCCCATTTCCGCTCGGGAGCAGTCTTGTGGCTGGCTTCCTGTCTCCGCTGCGAATTCTCCCAGCTTCCCCCACTGATCCAGCCAGTACAACATTTTCATTGTATGCAAGAGGCCTGTGGGAGCAGAGCCCAGGCTCCAGATGTGCAGCACCATGTTCTGAGCCACACATTTGGGGCATGCACCCCCCAGGGGCTGAGTCCTCTCTCTTGCCCTCCCCCACGGGCTCAGGACACGGACTGCACCACAGCGATGCCACGCTCTCAGACGCTCGTGCGCACAGACCCCAAAACACTGAATAAACATCCATACAAAGATGCACACATGTATTCACGGAGTGTGATCCAGTTGCCAAATGGGGCAACAACCCAAGTGCCCCACAACTGGCAAATGGATTAGCAAAATGTGGCAGTGTCTGCAGAACAGAATATTACGTAGGCACACAGAGAAACGAACGCGCCGCCCTGCATAGGTGGGCCTTGGAGACCTGACGCCAAGTGACAGAAACCAGACACGAAAGGCCACATGGTGCGTGGTTCCATTTACATGAAGGGTCCAGAACACAGACGCCACAGGGACAGAGAGCAGATGAGGCTCCCGGAGCTGCAGGGAGAAGGGTGTACACTCAGGCAGCCTTCTTACTAGACACCTTCCCCGCAGTGGAGACAGCAGGCCAGCTCCAGATGTGTCCAGCTAGGAGGTGGGGGACAAGTGGCTACAGTATAGGGTGAGTAGTCACATCCTCGAGGGTCCAGAAAGTGCCAGCCAGGCCTCAGGTCAGGAAAGGAATCCACTGCTCCATCAGCCGACTAGGCCAGGGCTGCCGCTAGCCGCGTGTGCTGCTCGGGCCTAACAACGAGAGGACTAGGGCCACAGGGCCCGTGGATGTGGGCTGTGGATGGCGGAGGGCCCTGGAGATTCCTCCTGAGCCCAGTCTCCGCTTTCCCTCAGCCCCCCTAGGACCAAAGCTGAGCGGTGACCAGCTGGCCCTGGTCTACTGTACGCTGGGGCTGTGTCTCTGTGCCATCATCTGCGGCTTCCTGGTGGCGGTGGCCTGCTTTCTCAAGAGAAGGGGTGAAGCACTCTCCAGCCCGCGCCCCACAGGCCTGTGCAGAGCCCGAGACAAGTCCTCCCGCGGTGAGTGATTCAAGCAGGCTGCTGTGCACTGCCTGTGGAAGCCCTGGGCCGTCCCTGCGCTCTGTCGCTGCCCCTGCTTCTGCGCGGCAGCATTTTGCCCCGGCACAGCTTACCCAGTGGTTAAACCACCTTAGAACACGCGGGAGGGAGCCTGGTCGTGCGGGTGGCCCCCCCGGGGGCGCGAAGACTCCAGGAGGTGAGACGGGGAGGCGCGGAGGGTGCCTTGCAAGGCTGAGGCCCAGGCCTGGGGTGCAGGAAGAGCGGGCGGGTCTGGGGCGCAGCAAGTGGGGGCCCAGGTCTGAAGGCCTGAGCGCCCTGGGTCGTAGCATGAAGTGGGCGAGCCTGAGGCGGCCCGGGAGCCGGGACCTGAGAGTCCAGGCGCAGCGCCCCATCCCCGCTCTGCAGCCCACGCCCTCCCTGTCCCCACAGGCCCTGCGGCGGAAGCTGGTGGCACTGCGTGCGTGGCGCCCGAGCCGGTGGAGACGTGCAGCTTCTGCTTCCCGGAGCGCAGGGCGCCCACCCAGGAGAGCGCGGGCGCGCGCGGCAGCCCTAGTCCCGAGCCGGGCCTCACTGCGGGTCGGGGCGCTCGCGGACACTGCGCGGGCTTCGGAGGCGGCCTGGGCCTGGGGTGCGCGCCGGCGCAGGACGGGGACCCGGGCGCATGAGAGCCCAAGCGGAGCCCGGAGGGCGTGGGGCGGGCGGGGACGAGCCACCGAGGGGAGGAGGGAGGACGGGCTCCGCGTGACAATAAACCTGCGGCTGCCCCCGGGTCTGGCGTGTCTTCCTTCTGATGAGCGTCTCCCAGCCCGGGGGCCGGGTGGGGCCGGGCGCCGATGCGGCTTCGCAGGCGCGCTGGGGGAAGCCGGGGTGGGCTGGCTAGGGGGCGCGGTGCGCGAGGGCCCCAAGCGTGCGCGCGTATGTGCTTGTGTATGCGCGTGCGGATGTGTGCGTGCGCATGGGGGGGTGCGGACCCACAGACCGCAAGGTGAGGGAACCTGGCTAGTCTCTGAAGAAAGCTGGGCGTTTTCTGACCTCGGCTTTGATTTGCATCTTTTTGGGGTTGTTTTTTATTTATTTTTTTTTTTTGAAACAGCGTTTTGCTAAATTGCTGGGTGGGCTGCATTCTTAACTGGCAATTCTCCTGCCTCAGCCTTCTACAGTGCTGAGATTATAGGTGTGCACCACTACGCCTCGCTGGCATCTATTTTTTTTTAAATGGGTACTTTTTAGGACTATATTTCTTCCTACAAAGACAAGCAGTTTGCCCATTAGCAATAGAGGCAATTAATGGCGTTATTAAGGCAGTAGTTCCCAGTAAGTGAATTCATAGGTATATATATTTTTTACCGTTCAAGAAAAGAACCATTGGCCCAGTGTGGTGGCACATGCCCGTGGTGGCATCGCCACGAGTTAAAGGCCAGTCTGAGCTACATAGTGGGGATGGCTTGAACTACACAGCGAGACCCTACCTCCAAAAAATACCACAAAAAACCCAAGTTATTATGCGCTTGACTAAGTCAGGGCATGGGAAAATAAACATAACATGACCAGCTTACCATAAAAGTAGAAAAACAGAGGTATATTTTACTTTGAATATTGATGTGAACTGTTTTGTTTTTGATACCAGCGATCAAACTCAGGACCCTGCACTTAGCCGGCAGGCATTTATGCCACTGAGCTATATCCCCAGCCCTTGATGTGAATTTCTTAACGGAACACCAGTGAATAAAATTCATCTGAATATTGAAATAACATCCCAGGGCAGCAGGGCTCACTCCCAGCGGTCTGAGCCTCTTCATAAGATGTACAACTAGGTGCAAGGCAGCGGTACTCTGGCTCTCTTCTTTTCTCCTTTCTCGGTCCGTTTGTGTTTGCAGTGCGCAGCGAACGCGCTCACTGGGGCGCAGGCGCACCTCCTTTCCTCTTCCCCGCCCCCCTGCCTCTCCTAGTCCTAGCGCCTGCCTGCGTGCCAGTCTGTCCTCTATGCTGTCGCCTTTTACTTCGCTCTTTTAAATGATTCACACTGTTGGTTCCTCACAGAAGAGAAACTACAATATTTAACTTTGCCTGTTGTACTTCACTTACTATTATGATCTCAAGGTGTATCCCCTTTCCTACAAACGACTCACATCTACCCTTTGTGGCTGAGTAGTGCTCCATTAAATACATTTTCTTGATCCTCTATTGAATGTTTCCAACGTTTCCAGTGTTTAGCTACTGTGGGTTGTGCTGCTATACATGTGTCCCTGTGAAGTAATAGAATGCACTGTTTTAAAAAAAAAGTCTTAACTCCCTGGGCAAGATATCTAGAAGTAGTTATACCTGGATTAAATGGAATTCTTATTTTTAGTTTTTTGAGGAGTCTAAAAAGCTGTGGTTATACAAATTTGTGTTGCCACCAAAAATATAGAAGGGTTTCTTTTTCACCACAGCTTCACCAGCATTTTAAAAAATTTCTTGATGACAATAATCATTCCTTCTAGAGTGAGACAGAACCTGTGTTGTTTTAATCTATTTCTCTGATGGTCAAAGATGCTGAACATTATTTCACATATTTATTAGCCATATGTACTTCTGAGAAGTGTCTATTCATTTCAGTTGCCTATTTCCTGATTGGGGTATTTTGGAAGGATGTAATTTTTTTGTTGTTCTTTTTTGTTTTTTGAGATAGGTTCTTGCTTTGTGGCAAGGCAGCAGAACTTCTTCCTTGGCCTCCTGAGTGCTGGGATTAAAGGCATGGGTCACCATACCTGGCTAAAATTTTTTTGTCTTCTTTTCGTTTTTTCAGACAGGGTCTTGCTATGCAGTCCAGGCTGGACTTGACCTCACTGTAGTTCTCCTGCCTCAGCCTTTCCAGTGCTAGGATTAGAGGTGTATGCCACCACACCCAGATCATATATACTACATATTCTAGATTTTAAAACTCTGAGGGAGCTGGTAAAGTGTCTTTCCTATTGTCAGTTGTCTCTTGACCCTCTTAGCTGTTTCCTTTGCTATACAGAAGGCTTCTCAATTTTAGGTAATTCCACTCGGTTTTTGGTCTTCTTGTGCAGCTGAGTTTCCTGCAGGTTCTCCAGGGTATTGGAGCATGATTTTTGGAAGCAGTTTCTTATAATCTCCTGGATTTTGATGGTGCCCACTGCAGGGCCTGCCCCTTCTCATCTGGAGCACCGCCCCAGCCTCGCTCACTGCCACCTTTTCTTCTCTCCAAAGCGAGCTTTTTGGTAAAAGACCCAGTAGTGAACATCTCAGGCTTTGTGGGCCATGCAGTCCCCTATGCAACTACTCCACAAGCACCCAACTCTGCCATGGCAACACAAAAACAGCCATGGACAGCAGGAAGGCTGAACAGGCCGTGTCCAGCACAGCTTGACTTACGTGTGCAGGAGGTAGCTGGATGCACACTGCAGGCTGCCAACCGCTGTTCCATTTCACAGTAG
The DNA here is from genome assembly GCA_004027595.1 of Dinomys branickii. Taxonomy (NCBI): domain Eukaryota; kingdom Metazoa; phylum Chordata; class Mammalia; order Rodentia; family Dinomyidae; genus Dinomys; species Dinomys branickii. Next base: position 140,570 of record PVLD010002052.1, read on the forward strand.
CACTGATTTGGTCATCTGTCACCCTTTAAAAGATACATTTCCTTGGAACATGTTTAACCCATCAAATAAGAATCACTTCACACATAGGGCAGAAACCTTACAATGTACACGCACTCCCAGCTCTTCCCTGCACCCGTGTTTTGTGTTGTCCTAACTTTACTTCTCCATGTTGTATACTGTATGAACTCACAAGAATTGCTAGTATTTTTGCTTTAGAAAAACCAATTTAGAGGGATTGAAACTAAGAAAAACAATATATACCTTCATTTTTAGTCTATATCTGAGTCTTTCTGGTTACGGTTTTTCTATGCTAAGAACTTATTTTAACATTCATATTCTGCAAGTCCGCAATGAGGGGCTGGGGATATAGCTTAGTGGAATAAGCGCCTGCCTAGCAAGCGCAGTGTCCTGAGTTCGATCCCCGGTACCGCCAAAAAAAAAAAAGTCCGCAATGAATCCTCTAGATTTTTGTTCAATATTAGTGTCTTTCTCTTTTACTTTTGAAATATTGTATAAAATATAGAATTGCTGGTATTTTCCTTTTAGCATTTTAAGGCTGTAATTCCATTACCTTCTGATTTGCACAGATTAATACAAGACATACCCTGGAATTCCTTTCTTTGCTCTTCTCAGGTGTGCCGCCAAGTTTTTCTCTTTATCTTACCTTTGTGATACTTTGAATATATGTGTTTAGGAGTCTTTGTTTCCATTAGCCTTATTTTGTTATTTGTCCTGTTTGGGGTTTTCTGAGAATTTTGTACCTGATTTTTTTCATTTTTTAAAGTAAAACATTAGTCATTTTCTCCTCAGACTGTTTAATACTGTCCCAAAGCTCTGGCCTTACGGTTTTGTCTTGTTTTCTCTCTGTGATTTAGTTTGGATAATTTCTACCAAGCTTCAAGTTCACTGCTGCTTTCTGCAGCTAAGTTGGGTCAGCTCATCAGCCCGGCAAAGATTTCTTTTCTCTCTCACCATGTTTCTTTTCCTTCTCCCTCCTCTTCCTCTACTCAGCCTCCTTCTTGCCTGTTTTAACTCTTCTGTAATCTCCCTCTCTGCTGAAATTACCCTTCTACTCACGCATGTGGCACCCAGAGTCTTGCTTGGTTGACTGATGTCTCTTGACAGTGAATTGTTTTTACTTGCTTTCTTGTATCTTACTACTTCTACTTGGATGGACGTGTGTGGACCAGCAGACTGACACAGTATTTACTCCTCGAGATAAGCCTGTTTCTCCCACCAGCCCACTTGGTGTGAGGGCTTGCGTCAGCCCAACTATGAACTGAGCTGGATATGGATTTACTGTCCGTGTTCACTTTCAAGGCCCTTCTGGCTTCACTTTCATGCCACTGTGCTCTTAGGTGACAACCAGTATCATGACATCATGCCTTTCCCATGGGCCTCTGCCAGTCTTCTCTCCTCAGTAGAGCAGATTTTCTTTTCTTTCCCACCAACTTCAGTGGGTCTTTACCTGTCCAGTGAGGCCAACGAGGCTTGCTGTCCTTTACTCAGGAGCTTTGTTTCGTTTATAAGGAAGAGCCTGGTTGAGTTTTGTGTGTTTCCTACCATAGTGGCTGCTCCCGTCACAGGCCTGTGCTCAAGGGACGCCCTCTGTGGGGATCTGTGATGGGTGTGACTCTCCTTGTGCTGTGGTTTGGATATGGTTTTTATCTGTCCCCCAAGGCCTCATGTTGAAATCTGGTCCCCACTGGAAGGTGTAAGAATGGAAACTTGATCCAACTGTGTTTAGAGGCAGCTTTTGGGGAGGTGTTAGGACAGGACAGGGCAGCAGGATGAATCCTGTGACTGAGTCCTGGTGGCCTTTTAAGAAAAGGGAAAGACCTGAAAAGACAATGCACTTCCTGTCTCTTGCCATGTGATACCTTAGGATTCTACCATCAAAACGCTGCCTGAGCCCCAGAGCCTCCATAATAGTCAAATAAACCTCTTTAACCCTTACTCACTCGCCGTCTTCTCTTACTCGTAACAGATGGATTAGGACACCTGAGCTGCAGTTCCTAGGAGCTTCTGCTCATGCTGACCCCACTAGGCTGCCAGTGGTGCTTACATCTCTCACTTTACACATGAGACACCAAGGCTGCAGGAGTGCACACCGCTTCCTGCACACACCTCACCCAGGTGGCCTGGCAGCCTGCCTGCGTGTCCCGTGCCTGGTCAGGGGCCACACTGTGGGGGTTAAAATTAAACTTTAAAGTATTAGAGAAGCTGCAAGTTCTGTTTTAACATGGAATGTTTAGGGCACTACATGGTGGGGCTAGAGGACCCTCCAGGACTTGCTGGCTTGCAAAGAACTGATTCTGCATACAGGCCAGCAGGAGTCGACAGCCAGCTGTGACCTCAGACGTGTGGTGAGCACTGTCCTTCCTGCAAGCCGCTGTCCTCCAGAGTCTACTCACAAATGGTCTGAAGGCCCAGGGCGTCATCTTAGCCTTGGTCTGTCTTTAGGATGAGGCGGGTCTCCTGCCTGGAACACTCTTAAGAGCACCACAGTCCGTGAGGAAGTGGCCTTTAGAACAGAGGCTACACAGGCTCAGTATCATAGTCTGCCCTCACCATGGCACTACTGCCCACGTCCCTGACCTGCTAAGACTCCAGCTGAACTCCGCGCCGGCATCCTTTCCCAGGACTAGGGGCCACCTGCTGGCAGCGTGGAGTCACTGCACCTCTCCCAACACAGGCCGAGCTTTGTCTCTGCCAGGATAAAGCTGTGTCCTGGGGTATGGCCTTTTCCTGCCCTGTCCTTGGCACCCCACCAGCACTGCCCTCCAGCCTGGGCCTGATTCACAACAGTGGACGCACAGCTACAAGCTTGTCCGCAGGTCAACCTTCAAAGTGATGGCACTTAAGGAAAGCTTCCCTGTTGGGAGCCAAGGGCATGGCGCACCTGACGTGAGCAGGCGCTTCAGTCAAGACCACGGGAGAAGACAGGCAGGCGTGTGAGCGAGCTAGTTAGGCAGAGGGTTTCACCTGGCATCAACCTGCCACGGGCAGAAATAAATGCGCTGGTCGCTGGGCAGTTCTCCCTTCCAGAAAGGCGGCCTCGCCCGACCTGAGCTTTCTGTGCCGGCCCCACTTTTTTGTTCACCGCCCGCCCCCAGCAAGTTCAAGAGCTGCACTGCACGTGGCACTGCCAGTGAGGTGATGCGGTTGTCTGAGGACTTCATGCTTGTTCCCGCAAGCCAGCACATGGGTCTGAGAACCCAAGTGGGAATATACAATCGGCTCTTACACACCGTGTGCAGCAGGGCTGGAGTGCAGCTCCCTGGAGGATCGCTCGCCACGCACTTGTGAGGCTGAGCTCCACCCCCGGCACTGCGGGTGGTGGTGCTAGCTCAGTGATAAGTTGTTCTTAAAACTGCTGCACAGTGGAGACACGGGTTGGGGGGAATCTCTGGGGCTTCTCCATACATCCAGGGAAGAAAATGTGCCACAAAAGTTTGACTCACGGGCACCTAAAGGAGGGTTTCCATCAGAGGTGAAGGTCTGAGCCAACCAGGTAAGGCGGCTGACAATCTGAGGGCAAGGGAAGCATGGGAGTGTGGACAGCAGGGTCCACTACAGCCCCAAGCGGCCACAGCCCTGCACCCACCCAGCTGTGATTTCCTACGTTCCGTATCGTAGTTTTACACCTGCCACTTTATCGTCACGCAGAGGCTATCTGCACACAGTGCCCGGCTATAGCCGGGCTGCTGAGTGATCTGGCACAGCTCCCCCACCTCTGAAAGGTCCTCAGATGGCTCACGCATGCCCATGTCTGAAGGCTCATGACTGCCCCAAACCCTCCGTGTCATCCTCCTGCCAGAAACAAGAAGGGTTCAAGAGCAGTGGGCAGTCCCCGAGGGGGGAGAGGTACAGAGACTTCCTAACATCCAGAGGAGCCTGCAATGAACACCCTGCTGACCCGGTGGTGCTGGGCGCCCTGCAAGGCTTGCGCCCTGCCACTAACACCTTTTGGAAGGGAGGAGCCAGCCAGTCTTCAGAATAAAATGTAGTTTTATTATCCCATAGGAAACTACAAGCCATGGGGTGGTGAGAGCCAAACAGGCCCTAGGAGGGACAGGGAGGAGGAGGGTGTAAACACCTTGGTAATAAAATCTCAAACCACAGCACGATCATTGAAATTTTTTCTTACAATGTTTGTTTTCAGCTACAGTAAACGAAACAAGTCACAAATTGTCAAAAGAACAGCGATTTTACACAAGGAAAGCAAACACACCAAGCTAAGGTAGCACGCACTCAGGTACACAGCACAGTGCTGCTGGGGGGGCCGGGGGGAGGGAGGTATCTGCCAAGGGCCACCCTCCGATCCTGGTGCTTCACGTGCTCAGGGGCACCCCTCAGACGTCCGCTGCATCCAAGTCCACCACCCCGTGAAGACGCTGAGAGTGGCATCTCAGAAGTACAGCTGCTCATACCCTCCTGGCAGGAACGAGGGGCAGGGTGAGTCCCTCTGGGGCAACCTGAGCACCTGCACAGCTTGGCTGAGTGAACAGGAAAAGCATTTTCCTGACTCAGGAGCCGACTGAGCGGAGAGAATGCGCCCACACCTGCCATGTACAGAGCAAGTGCAGTGAGCATATCCAATGAGGACCTCGCGCTGAGGGCCTGGCAGAGGGCAAGGCCAGCCAGGGATGTGACACTCGGAGCCCCTGGCCCAGAGTGCTAGAAACAATGTAAGAGAAGGGGCTACCAAGTAGAAAAGCTTAAAGTAACACGATAAAAACCCACGAGGCTCTTTCTGTTTCGAATGTTCCGGGAGCAAGCATGCTGCTGTACACAGCGGAGGCCGGTGGGGGCGGGGTCAGGCAGAGGCCCGGGCTGCACTCCTGCCTTTCACACCTGTACCCGGACAGTGAGGCCAGGTGTCACAGGGGCCGAGGAAGGGCTTCACTGCTCAGACTCTTACAGGACCACTTCAGCTACGTCTCCTTCCCAGCACTACCGCTCGAGACACAGCAGTCACACAGACATGCACAACCTGGGAGCATGGGCCCTTCCACATCCCCATACAGACCCTGTTTAAACCACACTCCAACGTGCGTTCTTTAAATGCACAAATAAAATGGAGAAATGCACCAGCCAAGAGCTTACACATCGCATCACCGTGGCTACTCCGCAACCCGCCAACTTCATGACTGGTGCTTCTGTGTTTACTGCCCACCCCCAAGTTACCCAGCTCTGGGCTAGGCTGGTCTCCTGCGTGCCTTGTGTGTGGCAGGTCAGCTAAGGAGTCTTGTTTTCAGACAGTTTTTCAAAAAATCAAAAATTTCTCAACGCCTGAAAACTGCACATAATGCAAATTTCATGGTCCCCAAGTGAAGGACTGGAACACAGCCAAGCTCACTGCAGAGCAAGCTGCAGCAGAAAAGGTGCAGCCCACGCAGCCTGTGTAACTTGCATCCCGGCTCCAAGAGCAGCACTGCAGCAGGGCGGTAGCTCGCCCCACTCCTGCAGGGCGAACAGCCCACAACCCAGACGGCTCTTACAAGGCAGGCACAAAGGAGCTGGGTTAGAACTGCACCCCTACCCAAGTCCCCCAGACTGTCATTCCTCAGAACTGGATGATCTCAGTTTGGGTTTGAATCACAAGATTCCTGCAGATGCCTGACAAGGAACACCCTCAATCACAGTCCTTTTTTTCCCACTACAACTGAAAGCACCACCAATGCGGAGCAGAGAGAGGGTCACAGTGGGGCCTCAGCTTCACACCCAGTGCACGGCCGCCACACAGCCCTGGACAGGCAATGGGACCAGGCCAAAACCACAGGGAGAAGACTTAAGGGGAGGGGGCAGTTGGAGCCGCGAAGCAACTCTCGTCATGCCGAGGGACCTTTGCAACTGGCAGCTGGTCCTCCAAGGCCTTCGATGCCGTTCCCAGGAGAGAAAAGGTAGGGTAGGTGGGCGGGGGTCTGTGTGAGATGGACGGGAGAAGATCAACAGTTGGGAGAGCAAGACTCACTCTCGAGAATAAAGGAGAAACCACCTAGACCTCAGTACAAACTTGATCACCGTTCCCTTTCCTATGATCACCTTTATGAAACCCACCACCGCGGAACGAGCAGGGAGGAATAAGAAAAGGCCTACCCTAGGACACGAGGAGGAGACACCGGGCTGATGCTTCCACATGCAGGGGGAACACTGAGCTGCCTGCGGAGCAGCTGCCTGCGGCCACGCAATAACACTCTGGAGCTGCTGGACAGTGGCAGGAAACGGGCGAGGAGCTCACACACTAGCGCCCCCTCCCGAGAGAAAGGTGCTCGCAAGTCCCGCCCTCGAGCACTATCTCCACAGTGTCAACGGACCCACAATTTTTGACAGGCGAGCACCTTTTAAACTGGTCTGAGAAGGAAGCGCCAGGCAGAGACTGCCCTGTAACTGTGAGGACCCCCGGGTGCCATGGAGTTTTGAGGAGCACAGGAGAGCTGTGAGGGAGGGTGGCCTGGCTCTTTTCCCCCTTAGCTCCCTCCTCCGAAGCTCTGTAGCGTGGCCACCTGACACCGGCTCCCCGGGCGGAGGGGCCATCTGCGTGCACGCCAGCGCGGGAGCAGAGTCACGGAGTCAGGGGGTTGGGGAGTCATCACGTGAGGCTTGCCAACTCGTCGCGCTCCTTTCTCTGACCGGCTGGCTGCGCACGAGCCTACTCATACTCCAGGAACTGTTTGTGGTAGAACAGCAGGTACCTGAGAAAGCAAGATAACAGTGCCACTCCAACTCTGTTTCCAGACACCCCGCACTGGTAAGGGTTGGGGAGGGGCCCTCTGGGTTCATGGTGCTGCTTCTCCCATGTCCCAGGAGGAGAGTCCCTTACTGGCTGAACGAACTACCCCACCTGCCTATCCACTCCTGCATGGAGTCACTGTGGTCTGACCCTGGAGCACACCCTGCCATCGCCTCTCCTACCCTGACAGCCCCTGCCCTGGCCTGGGATCTGGGTACTGCGGCCACAGGGCAGGTGCAGCTCCCTTCCCTCCAACATGTCTTGGCACAACTTGGGGTGAAAGAAGGGGTGGGTGGGGGTTTTGGACCTGGCTTAGAACTTTCATATCCAAACTCTCAAGAAATTACTGGAGACATGGATCCTGCTGCCTATCAGAGCTCAGTTTAGTGGCACTCAGGCAGAGCAGGACAGCGGTCCCCTTCGTCCCTGGCAGGGCAACAGTTTTATGACCCAGCAACCAAACCAGCAGAGAAGTAGTTAAAGAACTGGTATACTTCAGGGATGTGGCGTGGCTCAGGGACAGACGACTCCCAAGCAGGAGGCCCTGGGTTCCACCCCAGCATCACACGGAAGAGCTGATGTGCTCAGTTCACAGCATGGCTAAGACAGACAGTGCCCACGCTGGTTCCTGAGGAAGCAAGAACGCTTCTGGTCTGGGACTCACCGAGGCGGTGCTCCATCTAGAACAAGCCCTACTACTTCACACCTTAAGGTGAGCAGTCTGAGAGGAGCCACACACTTGCCATGGCTTTGCACCCGGAGGATACAAGGAGTGAAGCTGCTGCTGGGGCTTCCCTTCAACCCTGCATCTGCCAAGGACGCACCCTTCGCTATCCAGCACATCCTTGATGCTGGCCTTGGTGATGATGGCATCGTCACATTTGAACCACTGGTCTTTGTGCTGCCGGATGAAGCTGGTGTAGTGACCACTTTCCAAGGTCCCCTGATGGTTCACAACAGCAAACAGGGAGTATCTGGCATGGAGGGAGGAGAGGACAGCTGACTGAGGGCACTGACATTGCCCAAGCAGGAAGGGCTGCCAACTGACTGATGTTACACCCAGGAGCTGCAGTGTGCAGTGTGCAGGGTTTGCTGGAAGCTGGGGTTGGCTCACTCTCTTCCTTTCAGGTCCAGCTGGCTCAAGTGGTGGTGACCACCAGTGGTGGAGGTGACTGCCACTGTCCTATCCATTCCCCCTTTACACAGGAGCACTGTCAAGGAAGGTCACAGATGGAACACGGCCACGTTCAACACACTGAAGGAAGCAGAGGTTTTCAGACAGAACCTCGCTCACACCAGAGAGCCGGACAGGCCCCCACTGCAGAGTGCAAAGGTGAAGGGTCCCTGCTTATCCGGGGGGGCATGCCTCAAGCAAAGGCAAGAGGGAGCTGCCGGGACGCACGTCAGTGTCTGGAAGACCAAGGAACACTGCCAGTGCTATTCCTGTGCGTCAACCCCTAAGGCAGGGGCTGGGGATATAGCTCAGTGGAATAAGCACTTGCCTAGCAAGCGCAGGGTCCTGAGTTCGATCCCCAGTACTGCAAATAAATAAATAAATAAATAAACCCCTAAGGCAGGTCAGGCCCTCACCGTGCCCCCGACACCCAGCCACCCACACAAGCCCCACATACTTGTTGTCGTTATTGAGACTGTCTGTAGGCTGCTGGTACTGCCCATTCATCCTGCTCTCTTTGCTGTAACAGCGACAGAATTCAGCGTAAGTCAGAATGCACCCGCGGAGACCCAAGGCTCTAAGGACCACACTACGCAGAGGCCGCATGAGGGAGCGTGTTACACGCACTCCTGTTCTTCCAACAGCTCTATTTTAGGCAGAAATGACCCCCATGTTTTGTGAGGCAAATCGAGCTTGGCTTTGAGTAAAGCACTGTAGCGGCACAGACTGGCCACCACTCTGGGCCTCACTGTCTCCCCGACCCCAGGCCACAGGAGGCCTCAGGAGCTTCTGAGCAGCTCTGTGAAGGGAGTTTTGTTGTAAACACCATAGGCTGAATGTATTCCTCCTTCCGAAAGTTGCAAAGTAAGTTAAATCTATTCGAAACCTTGAAGAAGAACGAAAGATTCCTGCTATTTCTTCCATTACCGGTGCTTTTGGCAACACGGGCAGAGCAGAGAGCTGTGCTGGCAACGAGAAGTTCCAAGCAGCCTTTACCACTGCAAGTGTTGGCAGAAGATATTATCTCAGTGACTGCAAGATCTGAGACTGTTCTTTTAGCAACAGTTTTACGATCTTCCTGAATGTTTAAAGTCAAGGGAAGGCAGACTCATTTCTTGGGCTGGGCTGATAACCCTGAGTTTAAATTCTGATGGTCAGATTAGACAGTCACCTGTGAACTACAGGGACAAGGCCATCAAGGAAGAAAACACGAGGAAGAGAACAGTACAGTTTGAGATGGAACAATAGGTTGAAATATGGCCCCTAAAAATGTAATGTTTGCATCTCAACACCACAACGGTCTTTGCAGAGGTAGGGTGTTGAAATCCTGGGGAATCACCTGGGTGGGCCCTAAGCCAAATAAATGGCAACTACTTTTACGGGAGAAAAGCCAAGAGAGACCAGACGGAGACTCCACAGGTGGCCCTGAAGCCAGATAGGGAACTGTGCCACAAGACCTGGTGCCACCAGGAGCTGACACGGCCAGGAGTGGGTTCCGCCTGGACCTGCACCGCCACTTCAGGGTTCTGGCATCTAGAACTATGACAAAGTAAGCTTCTGCTCCAAGCGAGTACATATGTGGACAGCGGCCACAGAAACAAGCACGTTATTAAGTGATTTGCTTTCTTGGGGGGTTAAATTTTACAGGATCTATAACGAAGATTTAAAAAACAGGAAAATGAAATTCACAACTGCAAAATCAACTGTTTATATTTCAAAGTCCATCCGCTCCAACTAAAATACTGACTTTTCAGTGATCTCATCCAGATGAGATTTCATGTTTAAAAGCTGGTAAAAGATTACTAGAGAGGCTGGGCATGGTGGTGCAAGCCTGTAATCACAGCACCAGAGCAGCTGAGGCAAGAAAACAGCTGTGAGTTTGAGGCCAGCCTGAGCTACAGAGTGAATTCAAGGCCAACCTGGAAGACAAAGAAAGACCCTGTCTCTAAATAAGTTAATTTTTAAAAATTACTGCTGGAGCAAAGCTCAAAGTACAAGCTGCCTAAGGAAAATCAATTCACTGAAACGTAACTTGGGTTAAGATCGAGACAAACAACTAGGTTTTGGAAGGTGGGGTTGGAGGCGTGCTTCATCCTAGAAACCTGGTGCTGGGTTGGACTGCCTGGGATACCCCTTCCCCCGCCCCCAGCTCAGGCTGGCATCAACGCATCCTACCTGGAGGCCATGAAGGGCGTCATGTCCAGTTCCAGGGGAAAGGAGACGTACGTGGTGATCTTCCGCCTCAGCTTGGCAGAGTGCTCAAACCGCTAGACATATGGGTTAAGAGAACAGAATGAAGCCTGAACGGCAGCTCACAAGCACCAAGCAGCCTCTCTGGGTGCTTTTCTCAGCGTCTCATTGCTATTTTTAAATTTCTTCTTGGCCACATTTAGAGCTTAGAGATACAGCACAATGTTAATCTACATAAATACGATTTTTGGGGTCCAAGTCTTGAAATGAGCAACACTAGGGGCACAAAAAATGAACTTCATAGCACAACTCAGGAGGGTGTTGACAATGCACCTATGACCTATGGCAGCAAAGTGAAAGCACTCTTCTTTGACCAACCCAGACACTCCCTTTGACTAAACTGAGGGCCACCAAACCCAGCCACCAAGATGGGAACTCTCTTCATAAAACATTAAAGGGATTATTAAACTGAAGAATATGCCACAAAGGTGGTATATGGCCCCTCAACCCTCCAAGGTTTACAATCCAACCACCTGCAAAATCCTGGACTACATCATGATGCAAAGGGTCTCTTAAACAAACAGAAAACTTGGGCAGGAGGAAGGTTTAGGAAGAAGTAAACCCTTCCAGACCTTCAAAGGCACTTATTCCCGGAAGTGGCTCACATTCTATACTCATCAGGAAGCACGTTTTCTGGTTTTTGGCTAGCACTATAAACCTCTCAGTGACAGAGACAGGAGAGGTACGGGCATGTGGGCACATCACCGCCAGCCCTTGTGCTACTGGCTAGCTGCGGCTGTAAGGCTATTCTGCAGACCACACACTGGGACCGCCATGGAGCTTGTTTTCTGGAAGACTCACTTTGAGATGGAAACAGGCCACAATGGGCAGCTTCTTCATTGTGAGCTGCTTGGTGGACTCCTGGTAGCTATGGCAACCACTGCACTTGATCTTGGCACTGCTCCCTAAGTGCTCTGGTCTGGTAAATCTACAATGCATTAAAAATTGATTGTTGGAAAACAAGATGGGAAACATAAGGGTCAGGAAAACAAAAGGACACAGACGTTGTATCATTTCTGAGGGATTAATTTCCCCTACTAAAAAACACACCCACGGTAAAGTTTCATGATCAAGAAATGAGAAGCTACTTTTTCTTCACCTTCTTTGTGCATTTTGTTTAACTGAAAGTCTGAGGAAATAATGATTTCCTGACTGCTGTATGTGCTACCATTTCAATCTGTCCCAGAACAACAAAACCTGTACATTTACACAAAAATTCTACACCAACATTTACAACTTTCTTACTGTAATAGCCAAATGGAAACTCCCCAAACCACATTTAGTAGGTGAGTGTGTAAACAAACTGGCTCACTGCCCCATGGAACTCACCAGAAATCAAAAGGAATGAACTCTACAACACCCTGGCATTAAGATGGGTGGGAAGAGCCAATCCCCACAAGGTCCATGTTTTGTAGTTTCATTTACAAATCATCCTGATGTGCAGTTCATAGAAAGCAGTTCTCCACTGCTATAGTGAGGAGGGGGTAGGGGTGTGTAGTTGTGCCTGGGAGGGACCCTGTGGGCACAGGGATGCTATGCTGTACCTCCTGACCACATCAGTGTCAGCATCCTGGCTGTGGCATGCACCTCTACTGCAGGATGGCATCACTGGGAAACTGGGCGTAAGACATAAATTAAATTTGTGTATCTCACAACTGCGTGGGAACCTACAATAATCTCAACAATCTCAACACACTGCCAGGCATGGTGGTGCACGCCTGTAATCCCAGCACTCAGGAGGCTGAGGCAGGAGGACTGTTGAAAGTTTGAGACTACCTGGGTTACAAAGTGAGCTCAAGGCCAGCAACACCCTGTCTCAAACAGACCGAGAAAAAAAAGAAAAAAGAAGAAAGGAAGGTAGCATTAGGTAGGTCAGTAAGCATTTTTGGCTCAGCTACTGAAAATAAACTACAAAACAAACATCATATAGTGCGTGCCAAAGTTTAAAAACAAGCCTTTTCATAACCAGCTATGGGAAGACATTGCTTACCCTTCAGAAATGCTGCCACCTCCAGCAGGGTAGGACAAGGGCCATAGTGACCAAAGCCAACCTGACAGGTGATTAGCTTTGTGTCAAGGCCCAGCAAGGCGTAAGAAGGGTCCTTTGCTTTTAAGCTGGAGGTGGTCACAAGCACCCGTCCTCGAACCCTCCTCGGGCTGCCACAGCAGCTGCCTAGGTTAAGTCTGTGGAGTGTAGTTCCTCCTCCCTCTGTAACCTAATTAATTTTACTGAAATTTACGACTCAATTGAATTGTAAAGATTCCCTTGGAAAATGTTTTTGATTGTTTCTTTGATTGTTTTCCAAACTAAAAAAATCTACGGTCCCATTTATTATCTGGACCTAGTAGTACAAAAAAATTGATGAATTTTAAAATTCTACCATGCAACTCTGCCAACTGTGCATTAACATAACCAAAAATTTGCACCGCTTTCCAGTGAAATTCCCAGCTGGCAGGGGCTCTTCTGCAACTCTCATTAGTGCAAGTGACTGTGTCCTATCCTCACTACTTGTTGAAGCCAATGACACAAAGAACAAATTAACACTGTCAGTGAAGACCCCCACAAATGTCACAAATGTACGTCAGTCATTTGCAGAAAATGCCACATACAGAGGGAATCAGACCACTTCTTGGTTCATACTCTGGGGGAGGTTATCAGCCACAAAAGGAAAGGAAGCTTCAAGTTTTGCTCCATGGTTCTGGCTTCATTAGGTGATGGACGGTGGGGGGATGACCGGAGGCCTGTGATACAGATGTGCTACCATGCAAAGCCGCAGAACAGGAACACCTACCTAGTCATCACGCCAAAAGGACAAACTAGTGCGAGCTACTGGGCACCCACTGCAGCCGAAGGCAGGCTGACACTGTGTCTTCTCTGTGCTCTATCCTGGAACTTAGAAAGAGGACACTGCCCTGGCCCTGACTGTAGGACTTTGTGCTGACCAGCCACAATTTCTCCACAGCCACCTACGAGAAAGATGCAGCTCTCCCTGAGCATGCGGCCTCACCTCCGCAGGCAGTCCGTGAGCGTCGTGGTGCCCGATGCATGGCTCTCCCCGTTCACCACGCTGCCCTCACTCCCTGGGCTTAAGGGCCAGAATGGGGTGGAGGAGCCAGGCAGGTCCAGACTGATGTCCCAGAAAGGATCTATGGTGGTGGAGACGCCACTGTAAAAAAGGGAGATAAGGGAGATGAGGACACATGAGGGCTGTCTGCCACGGCTCCGAGGCAGCCCGTGACCCAACGCCTAAGGCGGAAGGGTTCACATGAGTATGTCCCGGGCTCTCCAGGAGGCCCAAGGGAGGGACGGTATAACCCTGGTGGGAAGAGCAGCTCCTTGGGTAGCTTATAAACCTGGGAGATCATCTTCATTCAGGGACTTTCCGAAGAATGTAAACATCTGGAGCCCCAGGTCCAGAAGCCCTGAATCCCTAGATTTTTCAGGGCCCATAAAGAAACTGGAATGTCATTCCCTGAAGCTGGGCACTGCCACCCTGGATGGTAAAATCCCTCACGTACACGTCACGCCAAGTATGTACCCACCAGGCTCAGTCAGCCCTCAGAACACAAAACGCTTCATAAAGCCAATTCATGCCTACAGATTTAATTTATAATAGCAGTAAAAGGGGACTCAATGAGATATTTAACAGAGAGAAATTTGCCACAGATACATTGTGCACCTTTTTTTTTTTTTTTTTTTTTTGCAGTACCAGGGATCGAACTCAGGACCTTGTGCTTACCAGGCAGGCGCTTGTGCCACTGAGCTATATCCCCAGCCCTTGCCACAGATATAGAAGCCAGGCCAGCATTCTCCCCCCAAGCTACATCCCGGCCCTCAAAGCGACTTGTAAATGACTGCCTCCTCTTACTTTCTGTGTTACACCCCTCAGAACTCATGATAAGGTGCTATGTATACTCTATATCTTATTGCAAAACAACTGCCAGGACAGCAAAACAACTGCCAGGACACCTAGTCTTTGTAGTCCTAAATTAATCAATCAGTTTTACCATCTCACCCCACATTTTGCTATGCGAAAGGCATATTTTGAAAAGTGAAGCTGAAAAGTAATTTCAGAGATGTTTTACTCAAGATGTTTCTTCCTGATGTGAAATACACTGTCTTGTTAGCAAACAAAGTATCGAAACCTAAAAAAAAGGCCAGCAAGGAACCCTGACCTGCTCAAGGGCAAACTGATCTCTGCCATATAAAAGAAAATAAAGCCACATATGGTGGCATATACCTGTAAGCCCAGCCCTTAGGAGGATGAAGCAGGGGGATTGCTGCAAATTCAAGGCCAGTCTAAACCATATAATGAGACCCTAACTCCAAAATAAATAAATAAATAAATTTTTTTAAAAACTGTGGCAATGGTAGCAGAGACTTTTTCCCAGGACCTCACAAGGACAACAGGTGCCAAATCCATTATAGGTTGAATAACTTCAGTGTATGTAACCTTAGTGGGTTTTAGCAAACTGAGCTATACAACCAGCATATGGGTGGGTAAGGGTTGGCACAATGTGCCAATGGATCTTTCTCCTGGTTCTTAAGCTTAAAGAGCTAAGCAAAGACTACATCTGGAAAGAACTGCGGACGCTACATGCAAGCAAAGGGAAAACCATGAAATAATAAAAAATAATAAACACGGAAGCATCTATGTAGAAACTGCCATCAGTGATCCAGCCCTTCCTGTAAGAGCTATTTTACTTAACTCCAAGTGCTGGGAACTGACAGCAGTGTGGTTGTTTGAACAGAACAAGGGCCAGGGATGTACCTCAGCGGCACAAGCGCCTGCCTGGCAAGCACAAGGTCCTGAGTATGATTCTAGGTAACAATAATAAATAAGAGCCAAGTAAGCCTGCAACCCATCTCCACAGACAGCACTGAGCACGCTCTCGGCTCAAGGCCCCGCCCACCCATCCGGTCTTCCCTTTCTCCCTCCCTCCTTCCTTCCTTTCTTTTCAAGGTAAACTTTAAAAACTCAAAGCACAGGGTTGGGGATAGAAGCTCAGTGGCACAAGCACCTGCCTAGCAAATGCAAGGTCCTAAGTTTGATTCCCAGTACCAAAAGAAAAAAAAAATCAAACATATTAAAAAAGGAAAAATACAAACTCAGAGCACATTAGTTCTGCTCACTGGGAACTGCACCACAACACTGGCGCAGCCCTAGCAGGCCAACGGCTGGCTGCACTCACTGGCAGACTTGGCAGGTGACATCGGACTGCAGCCCCCCGGTGAAGATCTGGTCGATGATGCAGTTGCAGTGATTGGGGTTGTTGGCCTTCTTCCCATTGTCATCACCTGAGGGCAGGGCAGGGACCTGTGATGAGAGCTGTGAACCACCACCTCAGCAGACTAAAACCCCACCTCTCACCCCGGAGGCAAGAGGAAGCCAGGCGGGCTGGGATTCTATGAAGTCTATAAAGAGGGGTGTAACCTCCACAGAGACTTGGCAGAGGAAAAAGCCTATCATTGTTTCAATTGATGAGGTATCCAAGAACCTACGTTTCCAATGTTACTTTTCTCCGTCCTCTTAAGATGTCCTGAACAAGAAAGTACATCTGATGCCCAACAATCCTGCAGGTAAGGTTACTGACTCCCTTTTTCGGATATGGAGCAAGTAAATAAACAGCTTTCAAGTTAGCCTAACAGGGTCATGAGCCTCAGCTTCCCAAACGCTGGGATCACAAGCATGGGCCAAAAAGCCTGAGTGCTCTATGAACATCGTAACAGCAACCCACTTTCAAATAGCTCTTAGAACGGACTTCCGTTATTCCTTCTGTCTCAACGGTGCTTGGGATAATAATAATCTTTCAGAGTGGCTCTTTTCTGTTTGTGTGTTATATAACCATACCAGGAAGCCCAAACTTACCTGAACTATCAGGTAATTTTTATTTGATTCCTAGGCAAATACCAACAGGCAGAAGGCAAAGTGTGACAGCTGGTCCAAATGAGCCAATCGATCTGCAAGCACCGCTCAAGACAGACACTGAGACCCCACGGCCTCCCTCAGTACAGTCCTGAGAAAACTGAGGGGCGCTGGAAAGCCAGTTGCTTTACTCTTTAAAGGCCGAGACACGAGGACTGCTGCCAGTTCGAGGCTAGCCTAGGCTATATAGTGAGTTCAAGGCCAGCCTGAACTGTACAGTGAAACCCCGTTTAAAAAAAAAACAAAACACAAGCACACCAAACAAAATATGGGAGGAAAGGGTACTGCCTACAACTAGCTGGAGATGACTGCAGATAACCCACAGGCAGCTGACAGGTAGACAGATAACCTGTTACCGCAGCAGTGCTCTCAGGTATGTGGCGGAACCTCACAGCTTCAGTATCATGGGGCACCTGACTAGGAGTGAAAACCCTTGAGCCCCTACACCTCCCGGCCCACACATGGGGAGTAAGGAGCCCTCAAGCTGATGGCCAGGTCCAAGGTGGGAACCGCCCCTTAGTCTCCCCTGCAGGTGACTGTCCCACCTCCAGCCCCGGGAGCTGCCGTACCCCCATGCTGACAAAGCCCCAACCCTCAAGGGACACCGTCCTCAGAGCCGAGCTGTCACGGAAGCAGCAGGAGAGCTTGGTACTAAGCAGAGTAGCAACTGGTCCTCCTACAGTTCCTCAGGGAGCATGGCAGTGATGATTAGCAATACTCAGAAGCTTTAGGCCTGGTAACCCAAGGGATCCACAGAGCGCCCACAGCAAGCACAGGGCTCAAAAGATGGCCCCGTGCTGCTCACTATGACACGCCACAGAGGACCCCACCACCATGCTGCTCCACCCCTAGTGAGGTCACAGGACAGCACATGAAACTTTCCTCCTCCTAAAAACAAACTACGAACAATCTCCTGGAGACAATAAGCTTGGCTTCTCTCCTACTGGAAGGAAAATAGGGTCATGCAGCCTATGAAACACAGATCACACTTGTCCCCTACATGACTTTACATAAACACACCACACTCCTTCACCCTGCTCCCTCTTCAAAGAAAAGTCTGTCCCCACCTCTGGTGACGGCCACCCACCTTTACAATGCCGGTGCAGGACGTCCAGCGCCGCAATGAGAAACTCGTGTGCATCCTGCTGTTCATAGCCTGCCAGATGGCGTGCATGGGTCCACACCAAGTGCAGCAGCTTGTATGGGATGTGTGGAGACCGGTGCCCGGAATAAAACTGGAGAGAAGGAGGAAGGAAAAGTTACAGGTGCACAGGTGCAAAGTACCTTTCTTAGGAAGAAGACTCACAATCCTAAATTAAAAATTTTAAGAATAATCATGAATAAAAAAATGGCACAGAAAGCAATATGCTATTACTGATTGGCTAGAGGTATAGCTCAGTGGTAGCATGCCTAGTTCAAACCCTAGCACTAGAAGAAAGTCACAAAATTAGCTTTATTCTTTCAGGCTCCCGAAAGGTTCACACACTCAGACTCACTGACAGCAACCAGCAGCTGTCTACAAAGCAGCAGCTGACAGCAAAGAAGCAAGAATTGCAAATTCAATAGGATGAGTTTATTTATATATTTAGTTCCACCAGATTTTTACAACAGAAGGGGAAAAGTTGAAATTGACCATTCCTAATCCAAAACCCAAAATGTTCCATAACCTGGCATGATTTGAGCACACCATACATTTTGGAGTATTCCTATTTTTGGATCAGGGATATTCAACATAAGGTTTACACAATTATCAAAAATCCACCACAATGAAACCTCAAACCCTTCTAGTCCCGATCATTTCGGGTAGGAGATATGTAGCCTGTGTGTAATCTGGTAAAAAGAACTAGGAGCACAGATCAAGAGATGGGATGAAGAGGCTGTTGCACACTGAATCCACTGATCAGTAAACGCTGACCTCAAGAGCAATGTACCCAGCCACCCTAGGGACTCACTTCTGGAAGAGTTTTAGGCACTTACAGAACTCCTGTAAGCATGCAAAGTTTTCATTACTATAAATAACAGAATAGGTTACGTGGGAGAAAGCCAATAGAAAGGCTGTATCTATAAACAGCAAAACTCCTCCCTGCACACGTGATGAGAATATTCTCACAGTCCAACCAGAAAGAGTTCAGATTCTGGAAAATTTGCATACATTTAACTAATAATTGGGGAGGGAGTTGTCTAAACAAAAACTCAGTAACCTTAAAATAGTTCCATTAGTATTTTAACAATTCTGTGCACAAAATGAAGTTTGTGTGCAGTGAACTATCAGCAGGTCAGGTATGGAATTTTTCAGGTGTGGCACTGTGTTGATACTCAAAAAGTTTGGATTTTACAGCATTTTTGCTTCCCAGATTGGGGGCACTCAACAAGTGCTAGCAATATACAATTAAGAACCATGCCACTTACAGCAACACCAAAAACTCAAGATACTTAAGCAATAAACAACACATGCAAGAGTTACATGCTAAAATTGATGAGAGAAATTAAGACCTAAACAAATGGAGTCAGATGATGAACAGAAATGCTAATTTTCATGTAAAAAAATCTTTATACAAACAAGTACTGTGGTTTTACCCTTCAACACCAAAAACTCGAAACTACCCTGGGCTGATGGCCAACCATAATGTGACAGGTGGTACAGCACACTTGGAAAAGCACGGCAACAGAGGAAGAGACCCACTTTCCTTGAAAATGAGGCAGGAAAGAGGTCTGTCTGCCACCCTTCCTGAGCTCTAGGGTGGCAGAGAACAGAAGTGTGAATCACCAGTGTTCATGGAAACTAATGTCTTCCACCAGCTGACTCTGCCAAGCCTCTGAGCTCTTTCTCTTCCTGGGTTGGCCGTGTGCCTCCCAAAGTAGGCCTAAGGCCCTTGTAGTTTCCCCTTTTGGAAAAACTGTCTTTCATACTAACTGCAAGTTTTAAATATTTACTTGCTGTACAGATTCTGGAAATTTGCCTGCCCTCATTACGGTCAACTGTATTTTTTTTTTACAAGGGGGAAAAACCGTTTCCGCAGCACTCCATGGCAGAGGCCATTAGTGCTCACCTCCTGGAAGAGCGAGGACATCTCACACACCAGGCAGGAGCTGGGGCTCTGCATCTCGCAGTGGTGCCGGTCAGAGAGAAAGAAGTCTCGAAGGAGCGGGGTGTGGGTGAGAGCCTGGACAATGCAGTTCATGAAGCACGTGTTCCCGAGGTTGATGAGCCCCCGCAGACCTGGGCAGGAAGCCGAGAGGGGGTGTCACTGGTGTGCCGAGTGTGGCACCAAGCACTGGGCCCTGGGGTCTCGGGGTTGCGGGAGTCACTTTATTTTGTTTGTACACCCAAAAAAAAGGAGGAGCAAGAAGAGACGCAGCATTTCCTCGCTTTCCTACCCTGGCACCAGGGACTAACCCCAAGGCCTCTCCATTAAGCTACATCCCCAGCCCTTTCATTTAACAGACAGTCTGCTAAGTTAGCCAGACTAGAGTTGAACTTACTGCCTCAGCCTCCCAGAGTACTTTCAAATTTTTATGCCATTTTTACATGAACTGTATTGAAGAATGTTCACCACCATCATTCCTTTCCCATTTGGCCACTGTCCATACTTTTTGTAAAAGTCAGAACAAAGCCAAAATGCTTTTCAAATCTTCTAAAATGGATTTCCTTAGAACACTATGCAAACACCTTACACACAGACACATCACCTCTCCCTGAGATCAACCTGGCCAGAATACACAGGAGCCCTGTGACACTCACAGACTCCTAGGGCCACAGGCACGGGTGGTCTCTGTGCAGCCCTCTGCACCCCAAGCCCACAGCAGTCCTTGGAGAGAAGGGGTGCTCAGACCTGCATGCTGAGCAAACTGACAATGGCAGGGCTTAGAAAGCTCGTGCTGCCCTGTGAAGCCCTGCGAAAGCAGCCCAGCTGAGCGGGAGAAAGAGCACAGTTCTCCATGACGCCCTCCGCTCACCTATGGTGCAGTTGGAAGTGATCTTTCTCCTTTTGGGGTTGTGCTTGAGCAGCTCAAGCTCCCGTTTGGTTGGTTCCCAAGTTGAAAACTTCTCTCCAACACCTAAGCAGATGAAGGACAGTTCCAGGCGCTATTAGTTAAATTTTCCCTTAAAGTGTGCTCTAAAACAAAACTTGTTCTATTCGACCTTCCAGGCTGTATTTCAAAGAGGAGCACCCACAACATCAGGGCTTTCTCTTGGCAAGTATCTTATGAATACACCATGTTTCCTATCACAAGGAAGCCATTACCCATCAAAGCCAACACTACTCATTACCCAACACTAACGCAAACAAAGTTTTCTGTCTTGCATAAACCCTTCACTCCCTGACCGCAGCACAGACACTGCCGCCACCAACAGCAGCTTGGATGAAGTTTTCTGGCTAAGGAGCAAAACTATGACAGAAAGCATACTCCTGAACCAACTAAACAGATGCAGTTGCTGAAAATGCTGTATGCTGTAAAGAGCCGAACAGAAGACATTAATGGTGCAAATGCTAATAGGAGTAATACTTTATCCTAATACACACCCCATCCACTGAGGTTCTTGTACCACGCTCCCCAAAATGTTTGCAAAATTTAATAAACTTAGAAAGAGCACCTTATGGAGAGAGGGAGTTGCAGAATGACCTTTGAAGAATTCTTTTTCAGCCAGGCATGGTGGCTCATGCCTGTAACCCCAGCACCTGGGAGGCTGGACCAAGAGGAGCACTATGAGCTTGCTCCTGCCGGAGCAAGGGCTACATAGTGAACTCAACGCCAGCCTCAAAAACTCAACTTTGTCTCAAAAAAAAAAAAAAATTCGATTTTAGTCTGGGATATGCATTTCTTAGCCCCATATTTTAAGTATCCTGCTCAAAGGAATATACTCACATGCAGTCATAACTTTATTACATTTTAGAGGGAGAACACAACAGAAAAAAAATATATATATTTTTTGGTACTAGGAATCAATCTCAGGACCTTGAATTTGCCAGGCAGGTGCTTATGCCTTTGAGCTACATCCCCAGCCCTCACAATAGAAAATACAAGTTGGAGATTTTTTCCAGAAATGATCTGATAAATACAAAATAATTCTGACCGGCTGTGGTGGCGCACGCCTGTAATCCCAGCACTCGGGAGGCTGAGGCAGGAGGATCATTGTGAGTTCAAGACCCGCCTGGGCTACAAAGTGAGCTCAAGGCCAGCCTGAACTGCGTAGCAATACCCTGTCTCAAAAAGTCCAAAAAAAAAAAAAAAAAAAAAAAAAAAAAAAAAAAAAAAAAAAAAAAAAAAAAAAATCCAAAAAAACAAAACCATTCAATGAGAGCACCAGTCTCTATGGAAGTATTTTCAATGCAAAACAAGGCGAGGATATGTACAGCACGGATCAGGTTTATGGGTTCCCTCCACACATAGTGATGGGTCTTACTACTTGAAAGAAGATGCTTACCCACTAACCAGGGCTGACTACAGCCAGCACCCTTATTTCAAACCTCTATGGGGTCTGAGAATGAAGAAAGAAAGAAAAAATCAGGAAACCAAGAAGTTGTGGCTGCACAATGCTGGTGTATTCCCACTGCACAGCTAATCGAGTGCACGTGAGGACAGGGGCCCCAACCACCAAGCACCCGCTAGGAGGGCAGGCTCAGCACTGGGCTGCTGCACCCACATCTGGCAGTGTCACTCTGCACACAGATCTAGCATTACCCAAAGGTTCAGATACTTACAAACCCCCCACAATAAAATCAGTGAAACAGCCTATCCTGGACGGAACAAGGTGCATTTATCTGCAGAGAGGATGCTTTCTAGAACACTGTGGGTGCTTAGGGGCTTTGGGGGTTCAAGTGTCCACCCCCCAGAAGAGACAAGTGCCCCCAGTGGAGCTGGACCGGGCACAGCTCCAGCCTGCAAACGTGCCCTAACTACAGAAGAGCCTGTTTCTGGAGTACGTTTTCTTGGCCTCAGCAGAGCCTCTCAGGGCAGCGCTCTGGGCACCTGGGTGGCCCGCCACTCTGCCCACCTCTGCGGCTTTCCACCTACTGTAACCTCACCCATGCAAACACACCTGCTGCCTTGCGTTTCTGATACTTCCTGTTTCTGGCCAAGTTCTGGCCTCAACAGACCGAAGGGAACTGTAGGGTTAAGGGATAAATCGGGGAGTTAAATGTAGGCAGATCCAACCTTGCATCTTTGAAGCCTTCTGCTGTTCCTCTTTGGCAATTATTTCCATGTCCTTGTCATAGATGTAGTCCTGGCACAAAAAGCAGTATATACCTCCATATGTAAGGTCAATGGCTGCAATGAGGGGAAAGCAGAGACAGAAAATTTAACTCAACACAAAGAAAGCAGCAATACTTCAGGACTCAAATGTACTAGTCAAGGTTTCTGGCGGAGTATGACATCTAAAGCGTGAATGAAATTCCACTATTTCCGGTTCATAAGGACTCCAGGGTAACATTATGCTTTTACAACATCTGGAATTCTTGACACTATCACAAAAACCAATAGCTACTTGCTGCTACTTTTGTTTCTAGGGACCATTAGCTCCTCATATTCTAAGGTCGGAGGTGACCTTGTTTCCACCCAGACAGCCCTGACTTCTTGGCCCAAAGCTGCCTGCTGCCCACCAGTGCGCAAGCCTTGTACACTTTCTCTACTACAACTTGTATAAAACAGGACCGCTACCTTGGCTCTTAATTACTTCAACCTAAAGTCCTCTGAACACCTGGAAGAAAGGTACTCCCCTGATTTAAAAAAGGAGAAGAGAGTGCTTAAATTCACCAAGCATCATCAGACATACGGGAGACAATGCAGCAGAGTACAGAACACAGACCAAGCTAGGTGTAGGGGCACACACCTATAATCCCAGCACACTCTGGGAGGCTGAGGCAAGAGAATCTCAAGTCTGAGCCCAGCAACTTGGTAACTTAGTGAGACTCTCTCAAAATTTAAGGAAGGAGCCAGGTGTGGTGGCACATGCCTGTAATCCCAGCACTCAGGAGGCTGAGGCAGGAGGATCTAAGTGAGCTCAAGGCCAGCCTGAACTACAAAGTGAGACCCTCTCAAAAAGACAAAAACAAACAAAAATGGACTGACGGACAGACAGACGGACGGACGGACGGACGGAAGGAAGGAAGGAAGGAAGGAAGGAAGGAAGGCAGGCAGGCAGGCAGGCTAGGGACGTAGCTCAGAGCAAAGTCCCTGAGCTTAATCCCCAAATTTAAACAAACAACAAAACCAGACAGCCTAACTAGAATACTCGCTTTTCCACTTATTAGTCACATACTTTCCCAAGTTGCCCTACTTCTCCAAGTCTTTTTGATAAGAACAGTGCTGTAACTCACAGGTCTCTGTGATTACTAAATCAGTACACCTCCTGATAAACATTTAAAAATCAGTTTTATGGTAAGAGTTGTCCCTCAGTGTCTGTGGGACAAACAACCGTTGCTCTTGAATACTGAAATCTGCAGATGCTCTGGTCCCTCACCTAAACAATCTAGCATCCACACACAACCTATGTAATTCCTGTACAATAACTACCTCTGGGTTATGGGTAAGTACCATATGAATGCTATGTGAAATGTTATGCTGTATTGTTTAAGAAATGATGACAAATTGTGTCTGCACATGCTTGGTACAGACAGCTTTTCTCAAAAGCAAGTCCTACCTGCAGTTAGTTGTCTGAAGCCATAGAAATGGAAGGCCAATTTTACTTTGTGTCTTGAGTCACCATGACTTAGATTAATCATTGGTGGATAATTAAAATTCTAAAGCAAACGTACCAAAACTTAAAACAGCAATACCAGAATCCCACAGCTATCCTTTGCCACCCTTGAAAAACTGACAAAATCCTAACAAGTTACCTTGCAGTCCTTCCTTGCAGTGCTATTACCAAGTACTTGGAACAGCTGCCCTTTGGCAGGACACACTGCTTAGCAGTAACCTCCTGACATGAGGATGGTGAAGCAAAATTTTGTCAGACACCAGCTGACTTACAGTAAGAATGATGGGAATTTCAGGAAACCAAAGATGTTCAAACAATACATAAAGAACACAGCTCACAACAGGAAATGCTGGCCCACAGAAGATGTTTACTTTGGTACGTGTTTAAGTCTCCCTAGGCCAAGTGCTTCCTCAGGACACTTTTATACAGCCTTGCGTAAAAGCCCTACATAAACCAACATGTTGACAATGGTGCCAAGACCACAGGAGGAAGAAAAGTCTCTTTAAATGGTTCTAGGAAAGTCAGATAACCACACACAAAAAAAATGAAGCAGGATTCTTATCTCATACCACATCCACTAACTCAAAACAGACCACAGACATAAAGAGCTAAATCTATAAAAGTCTCAGAATAAAACATAGGAGTAAATATTTATGACCTTGAATTTAACAATGGATTCTTATTTGATATCAAAAGTATAAACAAGAAAAAAGTGTTGAAGCCACACATCTAAACTAAAGCTTTGTGCACTGAAAGACACCAAGAAAGTAAAAAGAAAACCTAGAGAATGGGAGAATATTTGCAAATATTTCTCTATCCTGAACATACACATACACGATAAACAATTACAATTAAAATATGGGCAATGACTAAAACTATTGTTTCTCCAAACACATACAAACACATACAAACAGTCCAAAAGGTACATGGAAAATGTTCAAGAGCCTGGTTCACAAACACATCACGTAAGAAGATCTCTGCCTTGAGAAACCTCACTTCTCTAACACAAACGCCGTGAAGAACACAGCGCATGTGTCTGTGTAGCAAAGCCCATAGATGGACAGTGTCAAGCTTTTTAAGAGACATGGGCTTTCATAGCACCTTTTTAAATTTGTGTTATACTGCTTTTCAATTTAGGACTTTTTAGGCTTGTATTTTCCAGCCAGCCATCAGATTACAGAATTTTGGGAAAGGAGATCTAATTTACCTTTTAATGGAATTGCGAGGCCCACATCAAGTATTTTTCAAACCAAGTTCTGACTGGGACCCTGTGAACATGCATTTCTGAAGGACATCCTAAGGGCCTCATGAGCACTTACTGAGCACAGTATTACTTAATGATAAAAAGTAAAACAAACAAGTTTCACATAGCTTCAGAATATAGAAGTTCGAACTTTTAAGTACATGAAGGGTAAATCTGCCTTGATGTCACAGTTACGCTAATTTTTCATACCTGTTTTTTGAAACAATGAAAATCACCTATACACTCAACCTCATGGTGATGTCAATGATTTAATATAGGTGCCTTTCACCATGGAGTTCCGCATAAATACCAAAGTCTACAGATGCACACACCCCTTACATCGAGTGGTAAGTGTGCACGGATCTATTTGCATCCCCCCATATTGTTTCCACACATGACACAATGTGAAAGCTATGTTCGACAGCTGTCACCCTGTAGTGCCTAGGGAATGAGAAAAACGCCTGTGCTGCTCAGTACACACAGTGCTCTTCCCTGAGCACACCTGATCTGACATTAGTTGACTGCAGATGTGGAACTACAACACAAGGCCAACTGCACTGCACATAAGGTCTCTCTGCAAATCTGCCCAATCTTGTTCCTGACTGTGTCTCAAAGGGAAAGATGTGAGCCCGACACTCATTATGTAACAGAAAACACACAGTACTATTTAGGAAATGAGAAAAAACCATACCCAGATTGTGCCGCTTTGTCTTGGCATGTTCATGGATGTGCTTCTTTGTGAAACAGCCGAAGAAAACACAGTAGAGGCACGAGTGCAGCCGGTTCAGGTGGACGCCACACACGTGGCAGACACAGGACTTGGCCTGAATTCAGAGAGCAGAATTAATAAACAGTGTGCAATGCAACAGGAGCCCTCATGGGGCAACAGCCAAGCCAAGGAAGTAAGGTAGGAAGAAGGGGGAATTCCACCTCTAAGCCACTAGTTTATGCTCTCCATTCCCCTGAAGAACTTATTTAGCTCAACATGACCTCCATCTAAGAAAACAGCCATGATCTTAACTGTTCTTAACTGTCCACCAGTACATTGGGATGTTCACATTCTCCTCCCCAGCAGTTCCCTCCTCACTCTAGGACAACTCCCTCTAGCCACCTTAACGCAGGCATCACTTGAGGCTTCACAAGCCAGGTTCCAAAAGCACAGCAAAGAAGCAAAATGACAAAAATAAAATCACAAAAAAGAAAAACAAGGTATGAGTCAAAGCAATATACACAACGAAAAGTAAGTTTACTGCCGGGCTATATGGCAGCACACGCCTATGACCCCAGCACTGAGGAAGCTAAGGTGGAAGATGGCCAGGAGTCTGAGGCCAGCCTGGGCTACACTGTCAGTTAGCAGCTACTCTCAACTATGTGGCAAGCAAGACCTGTCTCAAAAACAAAAACAGAAAATTTAGGGCCAGGATATAGTTTAACAGCACAAGCACCGACCTGGCAAACATAAGGTCCTAAATTCCATTCCTGGTACCAAAGGGGGGGGTGTTACAAAATACACACACAAAAGAACTTTATTATCAAGGAAAAGATCACAGAAAACTAGATTTCAACTGTAGCCGTAAGTGCAGAGCGGGGCCAGGGTAGGAACCACCACTGGGCAATTTTGGCCCTGTCTGACCATAATCATCAACAGCAAGAAGAATGAATCATTTGCACTAAATAAAAACCCACATCCATACTAAAATTAATACCAGGCACGAGAATTACACACTAGCTCTTTGTGTGTGTGTGTGTGTGTGTGTGTGTGTGTGTGCGCTATTTTTTTTTGCAATACTGGGGATCGAACTCAGGACCTTGCACTTGCCAGGCAGGTGCTTATTCCACTGAGCTATATATCCCCGGCCCCTCTTTACGTGTTCTTTACAGCAGAATTCCATCAACAATTTTAGTGACAAAAACTTTTTCACAATGTAATCATCACAGTACTAACTGGTTCAAGCAAAAATCACCAATGAATGCTAAAACTAGGTTTAAAAAAACCAAAAACTTGGTAATCCATAAAGCTAAAATCATGGAAACTGACAAGATAGGGAGCAACAAACGAAAGGATAAATAAACTGTAGTATAAACACAACAGAGAATGGAATGTGATACACCTTGAAATGGAATGTGATACACCCAAAGGCTGGGTAGAAAACAAGGCTGGGGAATTCTAGAGGAGAATCTGCAGACAAAAAATAATGTGTGATCCAGGACTGAATCCACAACCAAATTCAAGTCATAAAACACATTACTGAGTAAGTGGTACTACAGTTTGGATCCAGACGGAAAGGACCATGTGCTAAAAGCTCAGTCCCCAGTCTGGCACTATTGAGGGTGGTAACTGTAAGACGTAGGGCCCTTGAAGGGAACTGTGGGGTGCCATGAAGGGGAGCTGGGTGTGCTCTCATGTCCCAGTGGGGCAAGTGAACAGGTTTGTTCCGCCACGTACTCCCGCCATCATGTGCTGCCTTGCCATAGTTCCAAACAAATGGGGCTGACCAACCACAGACTGGAACGTCCAGAACTGTGAGTCGACAAAAACCTTGTATCCTTTTTGTCTGAAAGAGGGTCTTGCTATATAGTTTAGGCTGGTCTTGAACTCACTATGTATCCCAGGTAGACTTCAAACTCAGAAATCCTCCTGCCTCAGCTTCCCAAGTGCTAGGATTACAGGAATGTGCCACCATGTCCCTTACTGAATAAATTGGATAAGAACACCCTAATGTTTTTATGAGCCTACCTTTCTGTTGGATGGCACTTTGTAGTTCAGGGGGGTCTCTAACTTGCAATAATCCTCCTGCCTCAGCCTCCTGAGTGCTGTGATTACAGGTGTGCGCCACCATACCTGGCTAATTTTTTATCACATTGTAAAGACACTCATGAAAGAGGACTTTATGAATAAACAATTTGCCATTTTCTGTATTTAGTGTGGATTGCTTTGTCGATTAACAGCTTAATTAACATTAGGAAAAGAAGCTACCTTGAATTCGTCAGTCCAGCAAAACACCTCTTCACTGGCTACTGATAAACCATCTGCAGCTGAGTGACCACCTCCTTATCACCATCTAGTTCTGTACCCAGCAGAGTCACCTAATGTGCTGTTTCACGTTTGTACATTTCTTTGAGCTAGACCCAAAAAATCACTGTACAAATGAGTTGTTAGTCCACTGGTGTAAGGTTTTTCTTCCAGGGAATCTCTTAGGGACTCTTTATTTTATATGCATTGAGATCACACCTCTTAAAAGAAACACTTATTCCACAGAATGTCAATAGAATTGAGATCTCTAACTTGCATATAAGCTTCTCTGATTTCCCTAGTCCTCCGTCATCAATCAGATGTGGTTGTTCTTTTGATTACCGTAACATCTTATGTCTCTTAGCATTCCTGTGCAAATTACCTCTGTGGGTTATTTTGTACTACAGTTTCTCAGCCCTCTTAAGGCTTATTTATGCTGTGGTGACTTTTCATAAAGTAGGTATGTGTCACAGCCCCGAAGAGCACAAGACAGTGCCCACCACCCCAGAAGCCCCTCACCCCTCACTGCAGTTGCCCTCACCTGTAGATACGTGGGAGGGGGCTTGTTATCTACCTCATTCTACTCGGTGTTGTACAAGCACTGTCCACCCTGCAGACTACATCGCTGGCTTTTTCCATTGCTGCCTAATATTCTGCCACCGTTTTATTCCTGCTGACATTTTTACTATGTTCCAAGTATTGCAAGAAGTATTGCTGTGAACACTCTTTAGGTGTCAATCAATACCAAATTAGTCTTTGTATGCATATCTCCTGAGTTCAATTATCCCAGAAACTAAGGCCACCTACAGAACTAGAGCAGCACATGTGGGTTAATGTGTGTGAGGCCTCCCTAGGTTTGGTCCCTTGCACCATTTTAAAAACCCAGAAATGCTAGAATTAACTCAGATTATCATAAAACGTAATAGCCAGGCAGAGTGGTGCATACCTGTAATCCCAGCACTCGGGAGGCTGAGTCACTTAGGATCGTTGCGAGTTCAAGACCAGCCTGGGCTACAAAGTGAGCTCAAGGCCAGCCTGAACTGCAATAAGTGAGACCCTGTTTCAAAAAGAAAAAAAAAAAAAAAAACCAAACCATGTTAATGTTTGCAGAGTGGAAACCCAAACTCAAGATGTCTAAATAATAAAAGTAATAGCTCATCTCCATGAACCTCTGAATGTTACCCTATTTGGAAATAGCTACATAAGGGGGCATTTATTTACTTTAAAATAAAGTAAATAAAGGTGCTAATTGTCTTGGTTACTTTTCTCTCACTGCTGAGACAAAATACCCAATGCCCAAAATTAAGGAAGCAAAGGTTTATTTAGCTCACAGTTTGTGGAGGTTTCAGTCCATAATCAGCTGGCTCCAAGCCAGGGTGGCACATGGCAGAGGGCAACAGTTCCAAGGTGGCATAAGAGAGCAAAAGCAACAAGAGCACAAGGGTGGATAAGCCTCTTTCCCTCCCTTATATTTTAAGCAGGCTGCTCGACCCAGGGGCACGTGGTACTGACGTAATCTCCATGCCCTCCTCTCGCACAGGCTCCAGATGAACACAAAGGACGGACCCTGCCCCCTCAGTCTAGTCAGCCTCCTAAATTTCTCAAGGTGACACAATGAACACCACCCCGGAGCAGTAGGGGCAGGTCCATTTCAGCCCAGGATGCAGAACTGCTGAGTCGCTTAGTCAGGCCTCTAAGACTCCTCAAGTCGACACAGCACATGAACCACAACACTAATACTGTACTTGCCTATCCCCATCATAAGCACCCTCCCTAGGAGAGAGAACAATTAACAGGTACAAAGGCCATGTGGACATGAAGCAGAGACTGGCTAACTCGGCCCCAAGGCTGCAGATGCTGGGAGGGCTGGGCAAGGTTCTCCCCAGAGCCACTCTGGAATTCTGGCTCAGTGTGGCAGAATACATGTCAGTTGTTCTAAGTCACTCAACTTGTGGTCATTTGTTTAAAACAGCCAGCAAGCCAGCACTACAGGACTCAGCTGTTGCACTAACTTCTACTGATACTGTCATGTTAGATGACAGATACCCTAGACACTCTTCTTGGGTCTTTCTTACTTCCTTGCTTCTGGAACGAAATACCCAACACCCACAGTTCAAGGAGGAAAGGGTTTAATTTTGGCTCACAATCTGTAGAAGTTTCAGTCTGCAGTGGCCAAGTCCAAGGCAGAGCTGTGTACCCAGGAGAAACAGCCCAGGGCAGGGCAGGCAGCAAGGTTTCCTTCTCCCGCCCCTTTTTATTCCACCCAGGCCACAAACCTATTGGTTGGCTCCACCCACACCCAGTGTGGGCCTTTCCTCTAGGATAAGTCTAACTATGCTAAGCCAATCACCAGGCTCATCTAGTACCGCACACCCATGGATGCAGTCATTCCCAAAAGCCCGGGCCCCAGCCTATGAGCACATGAGGCGCTCAGGGAACACCTAGACATAAGCCATGACAGGGTCTGAGGGAGCCAGGACAAGGGCGGAGGAGCTGTGGTGCTCATACAAACACCCATAGAGGGGGCTCTGCTTCAGGAGCAGATGGCTGCTATAACTGCTTCGCGCCTGGCAGACGTGTTTGTTCCTGGCTTGGCTTCTGCAGGAAATACGGCTCCTTAGCCAGCAGCCAAGGGCCAGCTGCTGACCTAACACCCTTCAGTTCTTTTCACCTTCACAGAGGCAAGAAGCATTCTGCAAGAGGGTGGGCATTCCTAGAAACTCAGCCACTCTGGAGCCCTTGCAGTGACTTGGGTATGAAAGACCTCTTCTTACCCACAATGTAACTCAAGCAGATTCACAGCCTGCAAGTAAAGTAAACCCTGAAATTTAAGTGGGTTTTGTATGTGACTGGAACAGTGGGAACAGTAATGTAACAACTGTTGACCTTACAGTACAACTTCAGTCCGTTAATTTGGTCCTAATGTGGAGAACAGTCTTTTGACTACTCTACCGTCTCTTACCTCATTTTGTACTTTCTCCCCACCCCACGCAGAACAGGACAGGAACAAGACAGACACAGCCCTTGAGCCCAGCACGTGCAGCCTTGCACAGCGGACAACTCATTTGTACAGTGATTTTTAAGTCTAGGTCAAAGAAACAAACATGGAACAGCACATTAAGTGAGAGCGCACACGTCACTTGACTCACATACAACCTCCAGCCACCGCTGGTTTATTAGACAACTCCCAAGAGTAGTTTAATTCTTAGGCATTCACTTCAGTGACTAGTAGGACCTCCTCTGTTAAAAACAAAAACACCAAAGTCAACATATCAAAGGGACACAAGATTTGGAAGAACTGAGGAGCAAAGTTAGAACTGTATGAGCAACAAATAAGCAACAGCACTAGATTATAACTCAAAGTATAAAGTAAACATCCATGAGTCCATACTTGTACAAATGACTGATTAAACATCCCTGAGTGAGAATGGGAACTCCCATATAAAAAATAAAAAATACCCACACACAGCTCTGCCCATGAGGAGTTACCGAATTCTCTTGACAGTGTGGCCTGCTCAACTAATCTCCACCCACAGGACAGTGCTCAGAGAAAGGAGGAAAGGGTCCCCCAGAGAGGAAGGCCTGACAAACGCACACCCTACCACATCCTCAAGCTCTGCCAACAGTGCTACGACACCAGGACATCGCTGTCTCAGACATTGCTGCCCTGAGACAGCGTTACTGGACCTCTGCAGCCTCCCTCCCCAAGTCGTAACCACACCTGAACCTCAAGAAAAACTAGATGAACCCAAACTGACGGACATTCTACAAAATGCCTGACTGGTACTCCTCAAAGCCCTCGGGCCACTGGAGGCGAAGTCTAAGAAACTCACTGTCCACAGGAGCCTGAGAGAACACGGTGACTAATGCAGTGAGATGAAAATATGGAACACAGTAATTCCCAATGTCAGTTAATACCTATGCCAAACGTATTGGAGCAAAGATTCAACCAGATTAAGGGGGAGAAGGACATTCTGCTAAGTGGGAAATTGCAAAGGTGGACCCATTCCAGTTAAGTCCTTCAGTTTGCAGGACTGCAGTTTCTCACAGTCCCTGAAGGGAATCTCTTCCCAGCCAATGTTCACACGGATGACTCCTACTGTGGCCTAGAAAGACACAAAATGGAAGCTAGGCCATTACACCGTTCTAAACTCTGATACTGCACATTGCTGTTTGGTTTTTGCTTTGAGGCAAACTCATGTCAATCCTCTTATCTCAGCAGCCCTAGTGCTCGGATTTTTCTTCTTCTTAGGTACTGGGAATCAAATTCAGGTCCCTATGCTTGCCAGGCAGGTAACGTGCTGCTGAGCTGCATCCCTGGCCCTAGTGCTGCGATTATACGCATCTGCCAATATGCCCAGCTCTGATTTTCTCATTTTTGACCACTGCTGCCTATACATCTGATGTTTCCCACGTATGAGCTGCACTTTCCAGATACACTTCAGGTCCAGCTCTGGGTATGGGGGCGTACCCCTGTGAAGCGGATTGTTAGGTTAAGCCCAGCCTGAGCAAAAAATTAAAATTAAAGATAAAAGCACACTGATTACCATACTTCAATTTAAGGCAATTTTTTTTTTTTTTTTTGGTGTTTTTGAGACAAGGTCTCACTGTGTAGTTCAGACTGACCTCCTGCTCACTTTATAGCCCAGGCTGGTCTCCAGCTTGCAACGGTCCTCCTGCCTCAAGCTCAAGGGCTGGGATTACAGGTGTGTGCCACAACACCCGGCCTCTGAGGCAAATATTCCTTATCTTGCCATTTGACACCTACCATTTCAACAACTACAATGTTGAGACCTCAGAGAAAGGGAGAGCCACAATAATACACAGCCATCCCTCTTTACTCCAAAGGGTTCCCATTCAAGCAGGGTCAGCAAGACTGCAAACACAAACTAAGTACTCACACAGAATGCTGGATACTTGCCAAAGTAAATCTTTCTCTATAGCTGTTTCTCTAAACCAAGAACTTTCCCTAAGAACGTTTACTCGAACAGTTCATTTAGGTCCCCATTTAGGTCCCAAGCTCTCTGCCTTGGAAGCCTTCCTCCACCTTCTCACCCAACTAACCCAGAACTTACTATGGTCCAATTATTACTAGTAGTATGTTTGACAGTCTTTTTCACCCCTGTATTTGGTGAAAGCACTCAAGCTGCCACGAAATGAGTCAAAAGAGAAATGATTATTTTAAAAAATTGTTTCCCTAAGCATCTATAAACTCGAAATGTAAGGTAGGCTATGAAAATAAATAGCTAACACTGGGGCTGGGGATTTAACTCAGTGGAATAAGCGCTTGCCTAGCAAGCGCAGGGTCCTGAGTTCGATCCCCAGTACCGCAAAAAAAAAAAAAAAAAATAGCTAACACTACTTTAAAAGGCTTCTAGTAAACTGTCACGTCTTTCTATGACAAGTTAGTTTCTATCTTTACACAGTAACGCCGAAGCAGCAAAATTTGTTACATCTAACAACACCAGAAATGGGAAGCTCAAACACCGTACTAGTACCGTGTCCTAAACACTTTCGCATCCACCAACCGGTTACCAAGGCCACTGCAATTCAAGCCTCATTTGGGCGCAAAGTTACCCACTCCGTTTCTTGTCACATTCTGCCCCACCAAAGGGGGCTCAAGTCTTGGGTACCCAACCACACCTCTCCCCGGGACTCACTTCTGCAGTTACACTGCTGCTGACAGGCCAGTTTAGAAAAGCACTTTCACTTGTTTACCAAAACTACAAGCTGGGAGAACAATGCGGGCAATGCACCCCCTTGGCACGCGGAGGCCCTGGGTTAAGATCCCCGCCTCAGGATCGGGGACAACTGAAATACTGTTACCCTGAAGTTCTCCTCTAAAGCCAAGTGTGTCTTCCACCTATAGACCCGCGGGAAATTCTACGCAATATGCCGAATATATGCCAAATATGTTACCACAGTTAATCGGCAAGATTATACTCTTGCGCGTGGTGGTGCACGCCTGTAATCCCAGCGTTCCGGAGGCTGAGGCAGAAGGATCGTTTTGAGTTTGAGACCAGACCAGCCGGGGCTACAAAGTGAGCTCAAGCTCAGCCTGAACTGTACAGCGAGACCCTGCCTCAAAAAAGAACCCTCGCCAAAAAAGATTAAATTCTTTCTCAAACGTCCTGAGACACTATGGTGTTCTACGAATGTAGTTACACAACACATGACTCAAGAAAACGACTCCACGGAAATCAGAGAAAAGCTCATTTCAAATTTGTCCCTGGTACATTACCAAAGGGGAGCGCATAACTCCTAAGTCTAATTTTTGGAAGAAAGTTACCAACTCCATCCCTACCTCACACACACTTATTAGAAAACAATACAGATGTGGTTCAACCTTTCAAACTAAGCCCAAATTAAAAACTAAATAAATTACACATAGCATCTAAAATAAACGCAATTCCTTTCTTTACGAATGTTAAATAGGGGCTGGAGATACAGCTCAGTGGCGTAAGCGCCTGCCTGGCAAGCACAACGTCTTACATTCGATCCCCGGTACCACCAAAAAAAAAAAAGTTAAATAGTTAAGAAGGGCTTAAAAAACTTGACTCCCTTCGTTTTTCTGAAAATTATCTAGAGGGGGGAAAAGAGAGAAAAGAATAAAAGAAAAGGAAAGGATGTTCCCCACTTAATCCCACGTAGACGAATCTTACACCATGTCTTAAACCAGGAGTTAGCAACACAGAACAGTATCACCTGTAGCACACCGGTTTCAGTCTGGCATTTTTTAAAGGTGCACAAGTCCGTTAGCAAGCATCTCAGTCTAATAATAGAATTATATTTAATCCGATTCTAGTTAATCCTGAAAGATAACGATGCCCACCATCATCACTGATAAAACGTAAAGATTAACACAACACAGCCCAGGAGGTTCTCGATGCCCCATTAAGAAACGTGGGATACTATTTCTCTGTAGGATACTATTTCGCGTTTATCTGTAAAAATAAAATTTATACAGATAAAAAATTATTTCCTGATTTCCAAATCATTAAAAAGCCCAACTGCTTGGGACTGCGAACCTCAAATATTACTCTATTAACGGCTGTTTAGACTGACCGAAAACACAAGCCCCGCCTCCCCTCGGCCGGATCTGTGAGACCCGCTCGGGAGACGGCACAGACGGCACAGGGGAGCAGGGGCCGCGGCGACGCGACCCTCCCCGGACACAAGGCCCGCCCTTCCTCGCGCGCCGCCCCGCCTCGCGCCTGTCCCTGCACTCCGGGCCCGGGCGCCCCGCCCGGCCCCACGGGCGCCCAACGACCACCGGCCCTGCCCCGCAGCCTGTCAGCTCCGCTCCCCGCACGCCAGGAAGGGCTCCAGGCCCGGGCCGCCGCAGGAGCGCGAGAGACCCTGTCCACAGCCCCAGGCGTCGACGCGGACCCCCCCTCCCTGGGGCCAACTGCCCCAGGCCCGTCCGCGACCGAGGACAAGGGGCGGGGGGCGGGGGGAGAGGGAAGGGGTGGAGAAGGGGGAGGGGAGAGGATGGAAAGGGCCGGGAAGGGGGGGATGGGAAGAGGAAGGGTTAGAAGGGGGAGGGGGCGAAGGGAAGAGAAAGGGGGAGGGGAGGAGTGGGGGAGGGGAGGAGAACGAGAATGGAAGGAAAGGCGACAGCGCCCGGGGCAACGGGCCCTTCCCCGTCCTCCCCCAGAGCCCGGGCCGCCGTACCTTGCGCTTGCGGGCCTCCGTCGTGCCGCTCCACACGAAGCACTGGTAGATGGCCCGCAGGTTCTGCTTCCAGTTGTCCACCTTGAAGCTGCCCAGGTGCGAGCAGCCCGGCGGCGCCACCGCCAGCTCGGCGTCCATGGCCTCGCCCTCCGCCTCGGGCCGGGAGCCCATGGAGGTCAAGGCCCGGCCGCGCACTGGCGCTGGCGGCGAAGGGGGCGAAGACGACGCCAGCGCGGCGGGACTGCTCGGGTGCGCACCCGGCGAGCCGAGACGCGGGCGCCAGGAACAAACCGCGCGACCGGGTTGCGGGCAGACAAAGCGCTGCGAAAGCGCCCAGCGAATGCGGCGGCCAGGCAGGCACCGCCCCCGAACTGCGCGGCGCTTCTGGCTCGCGGTTCGCGGAGGGCGACGAGGGCGGAGCCGCGTGGGCGGGGATTACGTCACCCTGGCCGGCGGGCGCCGCAATGCGCAGGGTTTGGTTGGCGCCTGGCCCCGCCCCCGCGCTTCCTCGCGCTCCCGAAGCCTGCACCAACAAGTCCCGCCTACGCGCCTTTCCATTGGTTGTGGGCCAGCCTGAAGCACCTCCGGTCGTTGTCATAGGCTGACTGTCCAGTCCGTCTGTTTCACAGGCGTCCCCTAGGACGCTGACGTCTTGACGATCCTAGTCTCGCCAACAACTGGGGAGGCACAGGCATGCTTAGGATTGGGTAAGGAGGGATGTCAGTCAGGGCGCCGAACCGGTTTACACCGGCTGAGCTCTGCCGCAAAGAGGCGGGGCGACGGGCTGGAGCAGTGCGGTCGCTGAACCTCGCCTTTCGTACCTGGGCTTCTTCCCTGGAGCGCATTCTCTTTGGCGGCGGGAGCTCCTTAACTGGGGAGGTTCTGCGA
Source organism: Dinomys branickii (assembly GCA_004027595.1). NCBI lineage: Eukaryota > Metazoa > Chordata > Mammalia > Rodentia > Dinomyidae > Dinomys > Dinomys branickii. The sequence continues at coordinate 177,177 of PVLD010002052.1, forward strand.
GGCGCTGCCACTCCTGTACCCTATGTTGGTTAGTACATTGCCACAGCTTTCCACTTAAGTGGCCAGTTAGTATCTGCGGGGCGTTTCTCCAAGGACGCAGGCTGCGGTTTCTCCCCACTGGGCCCCGCAGCCCGATGAAGGTACAACTCAACCCGATCCAGTTAGAAAAGGGGTGCAACCCAAATGCCTAAATTTAAATTTTTTTGTTGGCATTTTTGAAAAAACCTGAAAAAGCCAACAGGTGAAATTAATTTAGTAAGATAGCTTAGGTAACCCATTGTAGCTACAGTATCATTTCAACACGTATGCAGTACTATAAAATTATCACTGAAATGTTTCACAATCTTTTACAGTAAGTTCCGAAATCTAGTATATTAAAACACATCCAAAAATAAATAAATAAAAATAAAACACATCCAATTCGTAGTGGCCACATTTCAAGTACCAGAAGCCACTGTTGGACACCACTTTCTAGGTGTGTGTGTGTGTGTGTCTAAATCACAAGTAAATAAAACAGCCGGGTGTGTTGGCGCACACCTGTAATCCCAGAACTTGGGAGGCAGAGGCAGGAGGATCGTTGGAGTTCCAGACCAGCCTGGGCTACAAAGTAGAACTGTAGAGAGAGACCTTGTCTCAAAAAGACCAAAAAAAAGTAAATAAAACATTATTTTAAAAGTACAGATAACTTCCGGGAAGATGGCGACCGGGTAGGCAGCAGAGAGAGAACCTCCCAGAGGATTACCATCCAGACAATGGAATATAGCAATATGAAGACAGAAAGGAGAGAGGTGTGTACCCTGAACCCAAGAAGGATCTGAAATGGGAACTGAAGCCCTAGGAAAGAGCAAGCAGAACCTCTCCTGGAGGAAAGGATCGGAGGGCCGCCGCGGCACAGTCGGAGGGAGAAGAGACGGAGAAAGAGGAAGCCACTGCTTCAAACACACTCTTGGCCCAAGCCCTCGTTCCAGCGATTGCAGCTGCGGCTTCGGAGACCCACGCTCATGGAAGCCTCCCGACTCGGCCGGGGGAGAGCGGAGTTCCAAGAGCTGGTCCAGAACTGGAGAGGAGAGGGCGCAGCCAGGAAAAGAGGCAATGGTGGTT